>OY720441.1:353566098-353845895 GCA_963082915.1 Dolichopus griseipennis
TGCTAGTCATCAGTACCCTAAAAAAGCTAAACTAGAACTTATTTCCAGAGATTTCAGTATGATTCTACTTTACATAACATATACTATGCATAACATAATATAACATTGTAACAAAATATTAAAACAAGAAAAAAACAAACAAATATACATAAAAGTAAAATAAAACAGTTATTATTTGTTTTTTAAACTTTTGTTAACAACAACAACAACAACAACTACAGCAACAACAAATACAACAATAACTTTTTATGTCTGTTATGTTTAAAAAAAATTAAAAAAAAAAAAAAAAAAAAAAAAAAAAACTGTTTCAAGGATAATAAAAATAAAAAATCCTTTTTATTCTTTTCCTCTTCATAACATGTTTTACATGTACATATATATACAAATTATTATCAATAGGTTAAGAGGGGGTACTCTTATAATATAAGGGTTAATTAATTTAATTTAATGCAAAATAAGTAAAACAAGAAAAATGAAATTAAAAGCGTAACATCAGGAGATTTTATATTTTATTATAATAAAAATTGTTTTAATTGTATGTGTGTTGTTTAAAAATCCTTTAATTTAATAAAAATAAAAATATTTATGAATGACATTAATATATACCTTTTACATATATTTGTATTAACATACGATACACTGTTGTGCATAATACTGTACACTATCTGAGATCGAAGATTACAAAAACGTTACTTATCTGATTTGGAATTGATTTAACAAAACCTTTTAAAGCTTTAAACCCTTAGTTAAAGTCGTTTTAACTTTATCATAACTTCTTAATCTTCTTATATTATTTCTTTTTGTAGGGTATTTTTACCACCTAAGTAAATAACGTATTCTATAAATTACCTGTGGCATAGGTTAAGTATAGAGATTTTATTTATATGTTTAGTAATTAAAATCAAAAAATTTTTAAGGAATTTGTACTATTGCATATTAATTAAGAATATATGCTATACAATTTAATCTATGTTCCAAATAGTCCATGCAGTTTCCTCATCCACCATACTACGAAAATCCTTTGTTTCTTAAACACGATCCTTTCACAAATCTTTTCGCATCCTGAACCTTGAAATCAAACTGTACATTTGTATAGATCATCCCACCGAATAGTTTACAAAATAGGTTGGGTTTCAATAGTTGGGTTTCATAGCTTTCCACTGTGCTTTTTTAAATTGTGAAGACGTCTTTTTAATTATTTGTTAAGCATGAATCTCTGTTTTTCTTCTAGTATCCTTGATCCTTAATTAAAATTTCTACCAGAGAAGAAAAAATTGGGCGGAAGCATGTTTCAGATTTAAAAAAAATTTGTTGTCCTTCCTTTAAGTACAGGTAAAATAGCAATATTAATGCTATATACTTCAATTGCTGCGAACTAGGTTTTAAGTCCTCACCTTAAACTAAATCGCATGGACTCAAACGCCACAAGTTTCAAAATCCAAATTTGATGTAAAAGCTAACAAATCCTTTAAATCATACTTACGCACACCTAGGTGTCAGAAATTAGATACTCTATATATAATTTAAACTTTATAACCCTGTGACAATTGTTATAAACTTCAAAACATATCTTACCTGTCCAATATTCTATATAATATAAACTTTTTTATTTTACTAATAGCTATAACTAACAAATAATTTCCTTTTCTACTTAAGTAACAAAAAAAAATAAACAAAAAAAAGAGACAAAATTGCATAAATTTAATACAATAATAATGAATACCGATAAAGTTTTTTAATACTTTAATTCTATATACACTTTTATTTTATTAAAAATAACTGTAAAATATAGAAAAAACAAATAGGATTATCATGTTCTTTAGTTATTAAAAAAAAAAAAAAAAAAACTTTGACTAATTTGTATATATAAACTGATCCCAAGAGATTTAGATGGAGTAAAGGAATGATGGTTCAGTGATAAATGAACATGCATTTGTCAGAAATGGGTTCCTTTCGTCTTAAAAATTGTCCTGTTATTTAAGCGCGAAAGTTTTTCTAAAATTTATCTCATTCCCTGGATTTGCAATCAATGCTAACTGAATACAAAATTACAAGTCGTACACAGAGAGACGTTGGTCTTCTATAAAAATAAAATACAGAAGCTTTTAAAGATTAGTTTTAGTTAAATTTTAAGAACTATTTTCCACTACCGGTAGTGCAGTGGTTAGGACGTCGGCTTTTCAATCGAAAGTTCTAAGGTTCAAGTTCTTGTCTGACCATATCGAATAAATAACAAAAATATAATCTACAATTCACATCATAATATGCCATATCTGAAGAAGAAAGTTTGAATAACTCGCTTAACATATTGTATGTGGTAAGGGATTGTTTATATAAATTATCTCTAAAGGTAGTTACCAAGAAACTGCATCCGAAGACACAGATTTTATATATCTCTCACAAGATTATATCTATTTTTATAATTTGATATATTTTAACATAAGAGAATTCTAGATATAGTTCTAGATATTGAGGGATGGAGAAGTAGATTTGTAGACATCTAGCTTTCAGATTGTTAAAAGGACTGCAGTTCCAGCAGCAACAACAATCCGAAATATAGAGGGTTCAACATAACTATTTAAAATGGATTATTATATCAGTTAATAGACTTGTCTATTAAAAATCGAAAAAAACCTATAAAAAACAATAGACTACATTCCAAATCTCATTGATGTATTTCTAGGGGATTACCTCACATTAACCAAACGCGATAAATTCGGAACATATTTTCGAGGATTAGTTAATTGTTTGTTTTAAGTTAGTTACCAATTAACATTGGGATTAATTTATAACGTACTTTCACCCAAAAGTAGTGAGGAGGAGTTCATATGAGAATGTGAGTATAGAATCTTGAAGATTACCTCATAAGAACCAGAGTCATTATCTTATTTCCCTCAAAATGTTAAATACATTAAAACCTTAGAAGAAAACTTAATGTAATCTGCAAAGACCAGAGTAATGAAAATAAATTAAATATTAATGCACTTTTATAAAAAAAAGCACTATCCCAGGTTTTACCGTTAGGAAAATGAATTTTAAACTAATTGTAATTAAACTGATCTAATGAACTTTAAACTTGATAAACTATTAAAAAATGAGATCTAAATTAGTCCCTAGCTTCAATTTAAAATGACAGAAAACATAATAATATAATAAAAGTATATAAATTTATTGTATACTAGATAATATGCACTTTAAAAAAAACTTTTCAAAATTACTTTTTAGAATGTATATTTTATTTTATAAAAAAAAACTTATAGATATGTTAAGTTTTTTTTTTATAAAGATTAAGATAATGGAAATTTCATAAAAATATTAACACTTTGTATTACAACTTTTAAACAAAAAAAGAGAAAAATTTATTATTACTTTTAATTTAGTTTTTTTTTATACTTAATACGATATTTCAGATTTTTTTTTTTTAAAAACTTTTAAGTTATTTTCATTAGAACTCCATAAATTCTTATCAGAAAAAGATTTTTATTTTTTTTTCGAAAATAAATCTTTTAAAGAAAATAAAAATATTTAAGTTTTATATAAAATCAGTACTTATAAAAACTATTATTTAATTTAAAAAAATATATTTAATTCCATTTAGTTGTAAATTGTAATGTACTTGTATTTAATTACATCAGAAGAAATACCTTTTGTCTTATTTTTTGTTTTTTACTCTCTAGTCACAAGTCAAACCCTATGAGGAAGAGGTTGAGAAATGGTGATAATTCGTGAGGGATAGATTTTAGGCTAGACACAAGCCTATAAAATTTCTTATTAAAATTTGCTGATTGCAAGATGGGGAGTTTCTTTCATAGGAAATACATAAAATTGAAGCCCGAGTTTCCATAATCATTTTGAACCACCTAAGAATTTCCTCGATGCAGAAATGGGCATCTGAGGTTTCCCATATTTCCCTTGGGAATTTTTTTACACTCTAGTCAAACCCTAGGAACGGAATGCTTGTACATAAATATGTAGGCTTGAGTAAGAAGAAGAGAAAACGAAAAAAGAAGAGGATAATTAAGAAAGGATTAAAGATAGATTAGACACAAACCTATACAATTTCCTATTAAAATTTTACTAATAGGGAATTTCTTTCGGGAGATAATACATTAAACGGAAGCACGAGTTTCCATATATAATTTTAAATGATCTAGGAACTTCCCTAGTACAGAAATGGGCACTTCAGGTTTGCCACGTTTTATTTTTTTACACTCTAGCCAATCACTTACAAGTTGCAAGTATGGAATGGAATCCCAAAAATAGTAATGGAATCCTTTGAACAAAAATATGTAGACTTGGTTAAAAGGAAGAGAAAATGAAAAAAGAAAAGGATAATTCAGAGGGGATGGAAAATAGGTTAAACACAAACCTATAAAATTTCTTATTAAAACCTCACTGATTACAAACTGGAGAATTTGTTTCAGAAGAAAATACATTTGATGAAAGCACGAGTTTCCATTAAAAGTTTGAACTGCCTAGCAAGTTCCTCAGTATGGAAATGGGGACGTCTGGTTTCCTATATTTCCATGTGCATTTAAGGTTGGTTCCCATACGAAATGCGCACTTAAGATTTTCATATGTTGCTTTGGAATTGTTTAATAGAAGCCATTATTGATTTTATTAGAAAAATGTCATTGCCTACAAGTTACATTTTTAAAAAAACTAATCCTTTTATACTCCAATAAAGTGGTGAGAAGGGAAATTTTGCCTCTACCTTGAAACACAGTTGTTCGATATCGAACCTAAATTTGATTAATATCGATGAAACTAACAAGTTTTATAAGTAAGCTTCAATATAAACAGATTTCTTATTGAATAAGTTGTTCCTTTTGGTAATTATATGTTAAAGTGTTGCCATATTATAATAATTTACGCTAAAGTAATAATCCAATTGGCAGCAGTGTTTTTTCTTTTAAAATAAAACTGTTTGAGGTTATGTAAACATAAGAACCATACAATTAATTCATTATATCTTACACTAATATTAAATTATCTTTTAAAGTAATTTAATAAAAATTTTAATTTAAAAATTAAACAAAATGTAATTAATTAAAATTGAAAAATTCATTGAAAACTTTAACAGAAAAGAAAATTATTAAACACTTAATTATATTGTTTTAATTTTATTTCTTTTAATGAAAAGAATGTAAAAATTTATTTACTTTAATTTTTTTCTTTTATAATTTTCTTATTTTATTTTATATACATATTTTCTAATTAAATAAGTTTTTTTATTTAAAAAGTAATTTTTTTATAAAAAAAGAAAGAAAAAAAAAAGAACCTTCAAAGTGATGTTTTACTTTGAAATGTATCTTAAGATTCTTTAACTTTTTTGTTCTTTCATATTTCATTAAAAATTTTTCTTTAAACAACAATAAAATAAAGGGACTGATGGGAACCTTGAAAATTTTACAATGTTGAAATTTATTTAATTTTTCTTATATTTACTTATTATTTTTTTTTTTTAACAGAACTATGAAGCATAAATTAAGATGCTTATACTTATTTGTAAGATACAATCATAATTTGAAAGTTTTGACTTGTAAACTTATTTTTTCTTAAAAGTGAAATTAAAGTTTTTTTCTATTCAACAAACGGGCTAAATTCAGTAGAATTCAATTATAATTTATGTCTACTCCAGTCTATAATCTTAATGTAAAAATTTCAACTACCATAGTTATAAATGATAACTTTGACACTGAAAGTTAAATAGATATACGATAACTATATATGACTTTTGGTTTATATCCTTCGGTTCGTCTCCCTTATTCTGGAAAACAATGGTCAAACCAAATTTCGAAAATTTAACTTAAAATCTTGTCCAATTTTTTCCATTATTTCTTGAAAAAACAGATACTAACTTCAATATGATCTGAAGCATTCACTTTCCATGCTTACAAAAACTGTAGACAAAAATTAACTGACGCATCAAAATCAAGAACTTCAATCCCCAATCTCCAATCTAAATGAAGAAGAATTGGAAGTACGTCATTAGATGATAATATCAATCTGTTTTCTGATCAATACAGTTTTAATATTTGGAAGACAAAAAAGTTCTAAATAGTAAGTCCATTTTGTTGAACTGAAATGGATATTAATCGTTTGTTTGAAGGCAACAAATGTAAGTCCTTTTTAAAAAATTTCTTCCTCATTTCAGAGAAAATAAGATAGTTTTAAATGAATTCGTTTAAAAATTTCAATCTATTGTGGAACTCTAAAACCATAAGATTAGTTAAAGTCCTCTGTTGATTATGAAATAATTTTCCTAGATTTCTTGCGGCTTCATATCTACAAATCAAGACAATAGTAGAAAATTCGATAGTTAAATTTCATGTTATTATTGTTCCAAATCCATACTTTTCCAGAGTGCAATTTTGTTGCCTTCTACAGTCTCTCCAAAACCAAAAAACCATAAATTCCTGGATATCTTCAAAAGACACTTAGAAACCTTGAAACTCTCGAGGACTACTGAATCCTTTCCTAAATAATGGTATTAATACACTTACTTAAAAATTATAATTTAGCTTCGGCTAAAACAAGAAAAGGCGTTTTGGTTATTGGGTAAGAAGTGAATTTAATCGTTGGGTTTGGATACAATATTTTAAAATAAATATTAATTTTGGATATTGAAACAGAAGAGGCAAATCAATTTTCCAATCTCCTGATTAAAAACCACAAAGATTTTAAAAATATGATATTTGAATTAAAGCTTGAATGTTTCAACACATTCAATACGCCCATGTTTACTGCAAACGATTGCCTTATTACCAAAGAAGTGTATTCCCGAAACAGGCAGATATTCTAAAAAAACCCCCAATTTTTGAAGAACATATCTATTTCAGAAATTTTTCTAAGAAAATTAAGCTTAAGTTTGTTTTTTATTATAACCACAGATTAAATTAGAATATCATTTCCTTTTACACGTCTAGTTTTTTTAAAAGATTCGATGGAAGGGTCGGATCGATTGGGCGTTTTTCAAAGTTTGCCCGTAACAAAGTTGTCCTTATCAGAGCTAATGCCTTGTTAATTTAAATATTCAATTCTATTTTAAATATAATTTCATAGATACATAGATAGGTGTTGATTATATTGTCTATTTTGGAATATTAAAGAACTTTCATCACAAAAATAAAAATAAATTAAAATAAAAATAAAAAATAAAAATTTAATATTAAAAATAATATAACCTCATTTTCATTATTTATTAAAAAAGTTTTTTTTTTTTTTTCTTTTTAGCTTGTACAACAATTTTTTAATTTGTTTTCTGTATCTTTTATCCATTCTTGGTTAAACCATTTTTTGGTGACCTTAATATTATTCTTCTATACTTATAAAACTTTCCTCAGATCAAACTACATATTTGAGGGAAGGTAGTTTATATGGTTGCCTTGTCTCTTACAAACCACCCTATACTTATCATCAAAATAGCCTTTTAGATTTTCTTTTTTTTTTTAATAATTCTTGAACATATTTTGGGTTTTTTAATAACTTTTAGGTTGTTTGCAAAATCATTGTGTGTTTATATGTTTAAATATCTGTACATATGTATAAGGATGGATAAATAAATGAAGGTTTTGACCTTGGTTTGACAACATGATACTTTCAAAGTTATATGTTAGATCTTATTCTATATTAATATATAAAAAAACAATTAAATAGTTTCGTTTAACTTTATAGTTTTCAATTATAAGAAAACTATGGAATAGAATATGGTTACCAAAAGTATTCTTAAGACCCCAAAAAAAAAAAAAACTACATAAAAAAATAATAAACGGACTTCCTCCATTACTAGAAAGGGAATATTCATCTCTCATATCTCATCCCCTCAAAGGAATAGTTTGAAAGGTTTCTCTGTTTCTTTTTGGGTGTTCCTTTTTTTGTTGCAAGAAAATCATTCGAATCATTACAAAAGTGCTGGCAGACACGAACTAAAACTTTAAGAAAAGAGATTTTACGGTTATTTTTTATAAATAACTGTAAAATCCCAAGATTTTTTTTTAATATGATTTTTTATATGGTTTACCGACGATAGAAGCAAAAAAAAAAACAACTTCAAACCACAAAATGAATTGTTGAAAAAGTGAAAACTTAGAAATGCAGTCGGAAATTTTTCGGAAGAAATTGTAATTAAGATCAAATTTAATTTAAATTTTAACTTTGATTTAATTTTATTTGATGAGTTTTTTAGGTCTTGAGGAAGTTTTAATAAAGGATGTACGGAAGAAATAATTAGATTTTTGTAAAAAGATACAATTGTTATTTTTTATTACATTGAAAATTTTTCGAAGAGTTATTTTTTTGCATCTTGAATATAAAAAACAGGAATGGAAATCAAAAAATTTTTAGGCACAAGTTAGTTTTTTACTGGAGGCAAGATTTAAAAACAAAAAATTATTTCAGTATCAATTTCTTTTTTTTTTATGAAGCCTTCCGCGGCGCGGTAGACATAATTGATATTGTTCATAAGATTTGATTTAAGTTGAAGAAAAAAACTTTGAAATATTCGATTACACAAATGTCTGTAGACAATTTTTTTCTTGAAATCAAATCAGTTATTTAATTTTAAAATATAGAATATCACTATCTTAATGCATTTGGATGAAGAATCTGTGAGCTCCTTAAAAAGTTGATATAGGTGAATTACATTTCAATGAAATGATTCCAGTCTTTAAATTACTTAGTTTGATCAAGAGTTACTTTTAATTTATTAAACATGTTATAAAGCTAGGTGATAGAGTGGTTAGATCACCGACATTTCATTCGAGATGAACAGTGAACATGGAATGGCGTCTACATTTATTTATGATACAGACAGGCTTCAAAGTCTACCCCTTTAGCTCTAAAAAAATTTATTTAACTATATATTGTAAAATAATAGTTAATTAATCTAACAAAATCCCCCTCTACACTTTCCTGGAAACGATACCTAAGTTCGAAAACCGGATAAAAATAAAACGTCCGTACTCTAATCACTGTGCCACTTAGTCTTTTTAGACCCTAAGTTCAATCCCAAAAAATATTATTTCGAATAAAATTATTTTACATTTAGGCATAATTAGAACAATGATCCCCAAGCCAAACAGCCAGTAGAAGTATAGTACAAACACCTACTAATACATCAGTAATATTTTATTTGGCTAAAAATAGTACATTGATTAAATACAATAATATAAATCTCATGTTAGTATATTTCAACAATAATGCCAAAAATCGAAAAAAAAATATTTCATTTTCGAAAATATAATTACTTCATTTTTAATTATAAAGTTCACATAAATCCCTTTAATGCGAAATTTAAATTAATTAATTTAAATTTCTATAAATTTACTTCCAATTTAATTTCTAAATTAGTCACTTATAATATAAAAATCAAATTTTATAATTGTTCAATTAATATTAAATTCTATATTGAATATTTTGAAAAGGTTAAAAATTTTTTAATGGAAAATTTCTAAAATGCTGCAATTAAAAATATAATGTATTTCGAATAATATTGCGAATTAATTTAAAATAAACTAGAAATGATGGTTAATTTTAAATTATAACCAATTTGGAATTATTTTTAAAATTTGGCATAATTGGATTTGAACTGCACACTGATATATTAATGGGTTTAACTTTTGGTTTTCAATTTTATAATTAGGTTCTGATCAATTAAGAAATCATTTACATAATAGACTTGCTGTATGGTAACAATGACTCTACTAACTAACGCCAGAATGATCTAAAACCATAACTCAAAAGCAACTAACCCCGGACGAATTTTAGCTAAATTTTTGGCGTTAGGTCATAAGTTAACTTAAAATAAAAAAAAAAGAAGTAAGGTCATAATGCAATGACCTAACGCCTGAGAGAAATGATCTTACACAAGAATACAATAAACTAATTCCGAAATTTAATGAACTAACGCCAGTGTGCAATGAACAAACAACAGAATATAATGAACTAACGGCAGAATGTAATGAATTAGCACCATACTTCAATGTACTAATGCCAGAATCCAATGAACGCCAGGATATAATTAATGAACCAACGGCAAAAATGTAAACCTTTTTAAAAATGGTCCTAAATGGTTTCTAAGTCCTATCTCATAATCATAGTCACAATTGAATATGATTCCAATGTAAGAATATTATTATCAATATATTTAAATAAGTGCTTATAACCTTCCTCAATCGCATTAGTTCCGGCGCAGCGTAAAATCCAGTAACAAATATCCAAACTAGAAGTATTATTAATAGGTGTGCAGGCTCCGTTCAATCAGTCCTTTCGTACCTTTCGTACCACCATTGACAAATAAAACTGGATCTATTCTTTCCTTCATAGAAACAAATTATTTTAATCAAATTAATTAAACAAAATCATTTTAAGTGAATCATAATCCAAGTGAATCACAAACCCAAATAAATTAAATTAAACAATTTCACTATTAGGATTATGTTGAACTTTACGAATGATTAATAAACTAATGCCTTCGTCAGTACTTATTTTAATAAATTATAACTTCCTTCAATTAATTATAAATAATTTACACTATTTTATTGATTTTAATTGAACTTATCAATAAACTGGTGTTACTTTTAATTAAATAAAATTTTTAATCACCAAATTTATTTTAATTCGTCTGAAAAATAATATTTTGTATTTTTAATCATAAAAAGTGAAAATTTGCCCGAATACATTGTATTTAATCTTAAGCTGCTTCTATTCTCAATTTCATTTAAAGCCGGAAGCTGTAGAATAAACATTACACAAAATTTAGTTTACTTTTTTTACTTCCCTTCCCCATACATTTTCTAATTCGTAATTTTACAATTAAAACATCCCAAAGTAAATTTCCAATTAAAAAAAATAAATAAAATCAAAATGTAAATAACAGAAGTTCTGCAACTCTAAAAATACCCGCAAACCAAAATCAAAATGTCGTTGTAAAAAATATTCGCTAACTAGTAAACATAATCGGCGGGATGACAAAAGTCCTGGAGTTTAAAGTTTCCGGGGGAATTTTATGACTCGAAAAAAAAAAACCAAATATCTCCGGGGAGTTATGACGATGTGAGTTTCCGGGGGATTCATGACTCGAAAAAAAAGGCTAAAAATTCTCGGCGAACATTGATGATGTGAGTTTCCGGGGGATTTATGACAGGAAAGCAAAGTTAGCATCCCTGGAGAATTTAGACTCACGATGTGAGTGTCCTGAGGATTTATGACTAGAAAAAAAGCCAAAAATCTCCGGGGAATTATGACTCACGATATGCGGTCCAAAAAGCCCCTGAAACATAGGACTTCATAAACTGAAATTTTTAAAATTTAGTACCAAAACAATTGATTATTTCCAAATTTTTTTTTTTAAATTCCAGTTTAAAACTTAATCCCATTGTTTGAAAATAAAATGGGGAATTAGGTTTGTTTTTTACAGAACTTTTGGCTCTCTCATCAGAGTAATAATTTCCTGGAGATTTTTGCCCTAAGGGACTTTTGACTTCGTAACTTTTGGTTCACTCATCGGACTAATAATTTTCCGAAGACTTTTGACTAATTTTTCGAGTCATAATTTCCTGGGGGACTTTAACTCCGAGACTTTTCTCACTTCGCCAATATAATCTATATATGGTATAGACTGTAGACGATCCCATCACCCATATGTATGAAATCGCTTATCAGAAAGAGAAAAACCTCGAAATTCCAAACAGAATTTTGTCCCCTTTTTTTTGTTGTTCCTTGAATGGTTTTGAGTTTTGTTCTTGTTTTTATTTTCTTTATGTTGTCTGTCTCCTGTTTTTTTCCCTTTCGGTTTTAAATTTTTCAATGCTTTGTAAAAAATTTATTTTTGCTAATTTATTTTTTTTTTTTTTTATTATTTTGTTTGGTTTTCTTGGTTTTCCCCCTGATTTTTTGAATTTGAAAGGAAAATGTTTTTCTTTTAAAAAAAAAAATTTTCTTAATTTTTTTACATGTTTGTTGTGTAACTTATGACTCATATTAAAATTATATGAGTATTGAGTACATGACTTTAGTAATGAATGAATAAAATTGTAAAAGAATTGAATTGGAAGAAAAAAATCTTGTAATTAATTCAATACTTACCTCATGTTTCATATATGTATGTATAGAAGTATAGAACCAATCAACATAAGAGTTTCTATTTTGCCTTCAGTTCAAATCAAAAAAAAATATCACTTTGTCTATTTTGTTTTTTGAGGAAAGGGACTAGGGAGTACACAAGTCTAAATGAAAGGGAAATCATTGGAATATTACTCATTATATGAATAAGGACAATAATTGAAATTTTTTTATTTTTATATGTCAGAAGGAAAAAAAAAAACGTTTATATACATATGGTTTTAGTACAAATATATAATTCTTTTTATTTTTTTTTTTTCGATTTTTAATTCTAAATGATTTTTTTAACCCCAATTCAATGGAATTGTTTGAATGTTTTAATGCCCTTCGGGTAATTATACAAATTATACTGATATAATTAAAATAAAAGTTTCCTTTCTAAACAACTGAGTAATACAATACAATTTTATAGAATTAAAACTGGGATATGTTTGTTAATTTGATGGATGATTAAAAGCAATTCAATTTAAAAAATATTGAAGATGCAAAGATTTTTATATTCCATTTCTTGTAAGGGATACTATTATTATTCAGAATATTTTACATATTCTTAAAATGCAAGGATATTATGTTTTAAATAAAAACTTCGCCGCGTTATTCGTTTAGCAGGTTATACCGTTAATCCTAAATACATATCCAGGCTATGTAATATATAGAAACTCTAACATAAGTCACAGCTCAAAATTATAAAGCATCATTATGTGTGCTTTGCAAAAATTCAAATGTGAAGTCAACTTATTCTAAACTCTCTGTATAATTCCTAATTAAAACAAGTATTTAATCAACAGTCCAATCAACCGACTTAATAATACCCTATACCAAACCTGAATAATTCGATTGACTTTTACACGAACCCCAACCGAACTACGAACTACCTCTTACCAAATTTGAACCTTCTAACTACATTAGTTCTGAAAATGTGTTGGTTTAGTCTAGAGAGGCTTGTGGTAGCTATCCGAATAATCGCTCCAATTGATTCCAAACTTTGAGTATACAAGGGAGACATAAAGACAAACTTCATCCAATATATATAACTTTGTACAAATTTCAATATTCACTCTTTATTTGTCTTGGGATGCTTGTTTGCCCTTGGTTCGGCTTGAAGCTTTCAGAAACCAAAACAATGGTCCGATGTTGCACATTTTCAATCCCCGCCATACATTTGTCATTAGTAACCTGTAAAAGAAATTTCATCAAGATAGCATCATTCCTTTTTGAGTTATCGTGTTTACGGACGGGCGGGCGGACATCGCTAAACCGTTGATCAAATTATACATACTTTTCTATACTTAGCTTTCTTTTGATGGGTACAAACACCGTACCAAACTTTATATACTCTTATATCTACTTTTTGTAGGTATAATCAGATATTCTTTCATATCCTTTTCACATTACTACTCCTGATCCATTGCACAGATGCATGTAAGTACTTTTTTTTATTCTATTATGCTGGCCACGGTGGAATATGGTTATATTAATTAGAATCCTCACACTAATATCGGAGGTTTAGATATCGTTCCTGCTTTTCGACGATTTCCATCTCCCTAAGAGAGAAAAAATCATTTAAAAAATGCTTCAATATGAATGAAAATAAATACTTGAAGCTAAAATTCTAGTGGAGGAATCTTGACTTAAACCGCTAATTAAACAACATATTTAAAAGTATTATATATAGTTGAATTAAACTTATTTAGGACATCTGAGCTGTGGTGCTTCTCCTGGTGTTATATGTGATATGCTTCTTCACTGCACCATCTTTGGTATCCTTACTACAATAAATACCATTGAACTACAAATGCTTTTTGGCTTCTTTATAATGAAACTTCTGCTGCCTAGACATTTAACAATCAGAACAACATATTCCAATTAATGAACTGAATAAATTTGTCTGTCAGATACTTTATCAATTCGTTACAGTAATTAAATCCTACCAGAAAATTTATTAAATATTTTATTTCAAAAAATTTAAATCCTCAATATCAATTATTACAATAAAATTGTCCCATTTTATTACCCCATTATTCTACATTTTATGTTCCATTACAAAAAATTTTGAACAAAAAATTAAAATTAAAAATCTTATAAATAAAACCAAATTTCAATTGTTGGCTGGCACTAATGAGGACAACGCCACCATTGGTGTCAATTTATTTTTAACCATTCTATATACATATATATTTCATACTAAATATATCAACTAAATATATCTACTAAAACAACATTGAATTTTATTTAAATATATGTATGTATATAATTTAAAAAGCCGCTTTTAAGTAATTCATAAGTAAAAACACTCCAACTAAATAATAAGAATAAGAACAAAAATGACGTCTCTTGTGTCTTGACAATTCAAAATTCTTTGGTATTTTTTTTTCATTTTGTCATTCATTAAATCCAAGAAAAAGAAATATAATTCTTTTAATTTCACAATTTTTAGTAATGAACAACTTAAAACAAAAAACAAAAAATTAAATTTAGAATTTCTTGACTTTAAATTTAAAATATCACACGAAAATAAAAAAATAAAATAGAAAAAGGCAAAATATAATCTTAGAGTGTGGTGCAATGACAATTAATGATGTTGCTGCCAGCATTGACAATTATTATTTTTTATTTCTTAATATTTTTAACCCTGCATTACCAATGGTTTACACTTTGACTTGTGTGAATTTCATTAATAAATTTACACTTTAATTCGGAAAAGTCATTTACATAACGGTAATTTAGGTGGGGTTCAAAATGCTCTAGCACTATCTTCATGGAATTGGGACAAGAATTGACATATTTTTTTTGAAACAAGGTTAACATTGGCAGACTAATTTGAATGCGTTTATTCACAAATCTACTCAAATAAAACTTTGTCAAATTTACCATCTGAAAATGTAGGTTCTATAAAAAGGGGCTCGAATAATTGGTTCAGGGATTCATTTTATATTTGGTCACAAAAAAATAACCACTTCTTAAAATAAGACATGTCAGTTAAAGTTGCATCATGTACTGGATTGAAACTAGCACTCATATGGGGTTAATAAACCATATGCTTAATCACAACCCCACCAAGTCCATAAGTTTATATCATTAATAAAATATTATTGAACTACAACTGCTTCTTAGCTTCAACCTAGAAATAACTGTCTAGTCGTTGAAAAATCACACTTGCAGTAGAAAAGGAGAACGATTGTAGGACCTTGGTAAACACTTGTATCAATAAATAAGTCACAAGAACTAGGTTGTATTATAAATAAACAGATATATTTTATACCTTTAAGTTCCTTCTGCGCTAACTCACTGCCTCATTACTAACTCATATAGATAACAGCTGAGAATCTTATAATATAAATTACATGTTTTATATTTTAATCATATGTCATCAAAGGGTTAATTTGTAAATTATTTCTATAGAAACACTCAGTGTTTTTTTCCCAAAAATGAACCATTCCTATTAAAAATTGAAAAAATGAAATGCAATGAGGGTGAAATTTAAGACAAAAAATTTACAAAATTCATTAAAATAAAATAAAAAAAAAAAAAAAAAAACCAAGAAAAATATCAAATAATACACTAAAGAGTCCTTTTTTGTTCTTCCACAAACCTACTAATTAGTATGAGTATTATATGTCTATGTACATTGTTTTTGTATAGTACACTATGTTGTACTAAACAACCCGTCAACTTAAAAACTCAACACACAATTCACTTATTATACTCAACTTTTCCATTTTTACTCGGTATATATTTTTTACAAGCGCATTTAATACAATATTATTTTATAAAAATGCAGTTAATACTTTTTGTAATTGGACTTAAAGATTTTTCTTTCTTTTCATTGGTTTTTATTTTGTTTTTTTTTTTTTTCTTTTTCTCTCTTTCTCTTTCTTTTTAATTTTTCTTTTATACTGTGATTCTTAATTTGAATTGTCTTTTTTAAAACATATGTAAAAAAAAAAAACAGAAAAACAAAAACAACAACAAAAATAAAATAAACCTGTAACAAGAAAAACAAAAACAAAAATAAAATAACAATAAAAATTAAAAGAAAAACTCGTCACTGAATTGAAACCGGCATACAATAAATTGAAATGACAGTGCACTGTAATAAATATAATATCGCATATATAAAATTGAATATGTATGATTCTTTGTGTGTGTAATTGAATCAGAGAAAAATTTTTTAAAAAATTTTTGAGAGGGAAGGTGAATTCTAGTGAGTAATGAGTGGTGTGGTGTGGTGACTGAGGTGTTCAGTGATATGCGTATGCTATGTTCAGTGTTGTGTCTTGTGTGTAAATGTAATCACTGTACTCCTATAATACGGTGTACACTGTACACTGTATAGTGCACTTTTCATCAAAACTCACTCTCTACTTCACCAATAGCCACTAGTGTAGGAAAGAGTAGATGAAGAAATGAGAAAATTATGTTACGTTACTCAACATATACGATAGTATAAATTAATATTATGAGGGAGAATCAAGGGAGAATAGTGTGTAGTGTAGTGTGGTGTGAGTATAGTGTGTATAGTATTTGCATTTGTTGGTATGGTATGGATTGTTATAAATTGTACTATATGTATCAAACATTTTGTATTATTTGATACGTTACCCATTCCTTGCTCAATATTATGTTGTGTACAACAGAGATTTGACACTGCTCTGGAGTGAGTACTGAGTGATAAAAAAACCCCAGCAATAATAATTTTGTTTGTTTATTTTTAAATAATACCAATTTGCCTTGCTAATACCATTCTGCTCTTCTGATTGAACTGTGAATTCATTCCTCTCCTCTACCACTCATTTTATATTTTTCTGGTTTATTACTTTTTTTATTTTCTTTCTCTTTCTTTTTTGTTTCTCTTGTTTTTTTTTTATTTTTTTTTTTTTTTGATTTTATATATTAAATTTTTTGGAGTAAAAAATATTTTATAAAGTCTTTTGTATTGTAAAAAAAACAACAAAAAAAAAAAAAACAAAAACAAAAAAAATTGTAAACGACAACTGATAAAAAAGTAAAAAAAAAAGAAAAAAATCAGAACAGAATCAGTGTTTCACAGTTGTGAAAAATTCAGTTTTAGTTTGACAGTCGTTGTGGTATGGTGTAGATCTTGTATTATATATACAATATTATTATTTTAAAGCATTAAACGAATTTTGTAATACAATGAGCGCGTATTAACTTCTTTTTTAAAGCCGGTTATTTTGTTGGATATTTAAATATTTTGTTTTTTTTTTTTGTATTTTTCGATTATGTTGTGATCATTTTGAAAAAAAATTAAATTTTTTTTTTTTTAAATAAAAATAGAAAGAGAAAAACAAAGGAGAAATATTTGTAAAATAAAAAAAAAAGATATGGTGTAAAATGGTGAAATTTTGTTTTGGAGTAAATTAATAAAACAATATCTCGTGTGTTGTGTTCATACACAGTTAATGCATTCAATTTTTAAAACACACACAATAATTTAATTTCTTCTGTTTTTTTTATGTTTTTCTCTGGTCTACTCACAAATCTTTGAAAAATCTTTTCAAAGAATTTTTTTTTTTATATATTTTTCCATTGAAATTGCATTCAAGGTTGGAAAATTAAAAAACAAAAAATAACAATAAGACAAAAATAAAAAATAAAAATATGTAGTAAAAAAAAAAAATTGAAACGCAGCAGTCAGTCGTCAGTTGTTCGTTCTAAAGAAATGAAGAAATAAAAAAAAAAAAAATAGAAATACGTATAGAATATAGATGGCGCTGTTTTTATAGAAATGTGAATAAAATTTTATAAATTTAAAAAAAAATTCATTTTAAATAGTGAAAGAAAAAAATTTATCATTTGTTTGGTTTTATATTATTATATTGTCACCGTTCCTTGCGTTCCATTGTTGTCGTCATCGTTGTCGTCGTGCGCGTTTAATTGAATTGTAAATTGTGAATGTTTTTTTTTTTTTTCGAATACCTACTATACTTGCAAAAAAAAAAATACATATTGTGAATTGTGATGCTGTACATGTGAGTGGGTGTTTTTTTTTTAAAATCCATATATGCACACACATTTGTACATACATATTATATGAGTATAATATATTATGACGTTTGTACCTATTGTTTTGTTTAAACCAGAAGTTTTAATACTTTAACGGTTTTTTTTTTGTACCGTTTATTTTTTTTTTTTTTTTTTTTTGATATTTTGGATGTCAAACAAAAAAAGGATTTACTTACTCTTCCTACAGGATAATGTAATAATTTTATTATGTTGTTGTTTGTGTAATTATGTTTAATTGAGCATAGCATTTTGAAAGAGATCATAATAGTATAGTGGGAGAGTGTAGGCAATATTGGCAACAAAAAAAAAAATATGTACAGGATTTAAAAAAACAAATAAACGAATCCTTTATTTTATTTTTTATTCAGTGATTTAAGGATCAAAATTGGATAATAATTCGTATAACAATTTAAAAAAAAAATAAAATAATAGTGTTAGTGTAAAAGAAATGTGCATTTCAGAATTATACAAAAAAAAAAAAATGAAATTTAAAATTTAATAAAAAGTGACAAATCAATTAAAATAAGAATTTAAAAATATGTGGAAAGTTGAATAGGGGTTAAAATTTGATTTGAGGTTAGAAAATTAAAATTTAAGTGAAATTATAAAACAAAAAAATAATCATTAGGTGTTTAAATTTTGAAATGAGGTTTTAAAAAAATTAAAAGTTAACACAGTAAATAAATTTAAAGTTATAAATAAAGCTTTTAAAACAAAATATATAGTATAAAAATAAAGATATTAATAAAATTTAAATTAAAATAATTAATTATAAATTATTTAGAATAAAAGTAATAAATTAATTAATAAATTAAATAAAAATAAATTTAATTATTAGAAAAAAAATGTTAAAATTTTAAATTAAAAATTAAATTATGGTAAAGCTATAAAGATTACTAAAAGAGTTCTAGTCACTGATCATATTAATTGCAGAGTTTAAAAACCAATTGCTGTGAATATTAACCCAGCAGGATTTTTTTTTTTTGAAACTTTTCTTGAAATACTTAATGAAAAATTGGATAGTTTTTTTTTAATTTAAAAAAATTAAATATTGATTTGTAAGTAGATTTTTTTTAAACACATTTCTGAATTTAAGTAGTTAATAGTGAGTGCTTTGATATTTTGAAAATTGAAAAATTTTTAGTGGAACGGTACCGGTAGTATATTGCATTTGTGTTTTAGAACCTCAAATTAGGAACCTATATGAATTGGTTGATTCACTATTTTTAATGACAGTTTAAAACCTGGGCCGTTTTAAGATTTTTAATATCTTCAAGGAAAACCTTACAAAGTTTAGCTTTGGTTTGAGGTTAATTAAATTGAAAGATCATTGGAAATAATTTTAATTACATTAAAAAGTTATATGTAAAAAACGGTGTTGTACTAGCGTCCGCCGGTGATCTCTGAGACTTATGACTCAAAACATAAGCCAAAAGTTCCCGAGTGATTTTAATTCCGAACAGTGAGCAAAAGTCGCCTTTAAATTAAACATAATTCCTCATTATTTATTTATGTGCAATCCCCTACCATAAATTGGAAAATTCGAAATATCCTATTATATTTTTGAAATTCCATCCAAACTTTTATAATTTAAGTACTAATAATAGGTTCAAATGGTGTAAGATGAATAGGTTATTTATATACGTTATTGAACTACCTTTGCGAGGCTCTATATTATGAAACATATGGGATTCTAATATGACAGTCAACTATCAACTAGTTGATAGTTGAAAACTTTTATCAACCATCAAAAAAATTAGTATTGTGAAATGTAATTGAAAATTGAATTTTTTTTCATTGTGAATATCGATAAATAGATTTCTATTGTGAATTTAAATAATTATTTTGACATTTGTAAAATTTCAAAATAAAATTTTATTTACCTATTTTGTGTTATTTATATTGTTTGAATTAAATTAAAAAATATATAAGAATAATGGCATCAATTTATTGGTATTTGGGTACTAACTCAGAAGAAGAATCTACAAAGCAAATGAACATAACTTAGAAATTTTAGAGATTTATCGAATCCTTTGGTACCTTCAACCTTAAAAATATTAAATGTTTCTTACTTTAAAGTTAAATATAAATTTTCCTATTATTTTATTTCATTTAACTTGCATATTTCTGCTCAAAAAGTGAAGCATTTTTTTTCAAATCTAACAACCAAAATTTTTTCATTGATGTATTAATTGACAACGAACAACTAGATTGTATTTTGGAATTGTAAATTTTGAATTGATGGTTGATAGTTGATAAATGAATTCACAATTTTTTCTTTATAGTTGAAAAGTTGCAATTCACCATTTCAAGAAATTGATTGATACCTTCTTTTCAACTATCAAGTTGATAATTGACTGTAATAATAGGAGCCATAGAAGTCAAAAGTTCTAGCCAAACATTTGACTTACTCATTTGAACTATAATCTACCGGGGACTTTGAACTAATTTATTGAGTCATGTCTCTTGGGGACTCTGACTTTATAACTTTTGTCACACCGCCCAATGTACCTAATCAAATAAAATTTGTGAATCGGAACTCGTGTATTTTTACCACCTCCGCATAACTTCCTTAATTGGAAACTTAAACAAGTAGATGATCCAATTTTAAAAAGAAATTTATGCATTTAAATTTTACTTATTTTATAAAAATGGAATTGTTTGGTTTCGGTGAAAAAATTCTGATATAAAAGAGTTTTATTAGTTATGTTAACATATGAGGGTACTTGAAATTTGATGTAGGTACTTAAATATTTCTAATATGTTTTGAAGAAATACAAGCCACTATAGTTCAGTTTGGCGTATATAAAACACTTTACAACAATTTGTGAAATAAAAAAATTATGTAGGTACATCCTTTCGGTTTAAATATATGTACAAATATCCTTTCGGACTCTTAGGATTAAGTAATCCACAAGAGGAAGATGTAAATACTTGAACTTGATCTTAAGTATATTTTCCAATTATTTCAATAAGTTTTTTTGTAAACTATTGAAATCTGAATGGAATTTTAAAAGAAAAAATCTTAAACCCTCCTGTCTACATACATTTCAATATGCACTGCTTTATAGTGTACTCAGAAAAAGACTAATTGTTTGAATTTTAAATACAAAGTGTGAGATCTCATTAAAATTTTATTTTTTCTTAACAGTCTAATTAAAATTTTTTTTTGAAAAATAATTAGTCAATAAACAGTTCTTTTAACTGCTACTAATGGTTTGAAATGAAAAAAAAATCATATTTTTTTTATTTTGTTAGTCACTTATGTTAATTTATTGCACGTGACTGTCTAATGACTTTTTCAATGTCAATATTTGCCTATACAAATAGTTGACACGTGCAATAAAAATATTGCTCTTCTAATTTTATTTTTAAAATTTATTCCACCCTTTTTTTTTATTAAAAATTTTCAAAAAAGCCGGTATAAATGTATTTAAAAGAAAACTAATTGTTCTTATAAGTCATGAATATAAGTAACTATTATGTAAAAATTTATTAAAGAGTCATAGATTTCTGAAAGATTAAACATTATGTATATTGTATAGTGTGGTACATTGTAAGTGTTTTATAAGAAATTAATTTTGAAATAAATTAACATAAAAAACTTAGACTTACTTATGCGTAAAATTTTCTAAGAAATCTCTTTTTGTGTTTTAATGACTTACTTTAAGAAATCTAAAATTAAGGTTTTTATTAAATCTATATATGAATATGATATTTTTAGAATGTTGGAGGGGAATGTCCCATATCCTACGGAAAACTTAGTTAAAGAAGTTCAATTTCCTTGATTTACTAACATTTTTTAACGTGCTAACTGGTAAACCATATGTACATGTAGAAGCAGGGTGGGGGAGCAGAACAATGTACCTCTAGTGGTAGTAAGTATGAGTTTCCAGTTAGATACTGGAATACTGAATAGAATTGTACGGATATAGGTACTTATTGTAATAATTCGATAACTTCTGCGGCTAAAATAACTTATGTATCTGTGAGTTATAATTCAAAAGTAAATTATTTAGGGATTAATGCTTTTTATTTGTTTGAATATAGCTATGTGTCTTATTATTTAAAGATTTTCTTTTAATTATTAATATGGAATTATAACTTATTGATTACATTTCAACCCAGTGTCCAACTCAGCGGACTGAAAAATCTCATAAGGACTTCTTTCAGTTTTACTATTCAAAACTGTGTTACTTAGCCGTTCGAGAATCTGGTTCTTAGAGGTTTCTTTTAGTTTTACTATTCAGACACAGGGCCCAACGAATGAAAGAAAGATACTCACATAATACTGTCACTAAGCCGCTTGAACATAAAACCAGATTTTAAAGGTTTCTTTCAGTTTCACTATTCAGCTACAAACCCCTCGAATAAAAGATGGATACTCTAACCACTGTGCTATCACCCTGTTGTTAGTTTTTGATTAAAAATTTTAGTACCAATTAAAATATTTAGTGTTTTATAGAAAAATCTCTTTCAATTACTTACGTAAATCTCTTAATATTTCAATAATATTGTAAATATTATGTTAATTTTTGAGTTCCCTTAAGGACATAACAATTTGTATGTTCTTTGTTCTCATTTTTTGTTGTTTTACTTGATGTAATGAAATTAATTGTAATTATTATCTAATATATTTAATTATTAACTAATATTATTATATTCAATGAAAATTATTGTAATATATAAATAATCAATTAATAATTTGTAATTTATTATGTACTTCTGAATACTCAAGAAATCAAATTATCTTTTGAATATTTTTTCAATAGTTTAAAATTAGTAAACAATGCAATTGAATATTTATGATATCATTGTAAACATCAGCATCATTACGAAAAAGACATTTCGTTAGATAATGTAATTAAATATTAATTAGAAAAGTATATAAGTTAATTAACTATTGGGAATCTATTAATTTAAAATATAATAAGTTTCTAATAAGTACTTACATATGTAAAATTCTTAAATCTTAAATAAAAAGTACTCTTAACTTTTATTTAATTAATCTATATCAGTCCTAAAAATATTTAAATATTAAGAAATACTTTTATACACTTATGTCGCTTTCAATTGGCAAAAAGGGTAAATCTGAGTAAATTAACAGTAAAAAAAAGTTACTTACAGATTTACTCTATTTTTTCTATGTTTAAAATTTGTCAGTTTTATTAAAATGTCATTAGTTAAAAATAAATTAAAAATATTAAAAAGTCAAAAAGTGATACAAAGTTCGAAGAAAAGTAATTGAGAATATTATGGAATTTATCGTTTCATATTCATTTTAATCATCATCATCATCTACAACATCATCAGAAAATGAATATTCAAAGTTGCAGCTTATAATTTCAATTAAAATATCTTGTGGAAAACTTTATTGAAAATGTTCTAAAAAATTAAGGAGTCTCTCTTTTAAACTTAAAAATTCTCGAGCAGTTTTACTTTCTTTTCTTATAATTTTTGAAAATACTCACAAAATCAAATGAAAATATGAAACCTCAAAATTTATTTCTTTATACACAAATACAAACAAAAGAACACGTAACTCTAGTTTAATTTTTGATTGAACCAAAAAACCACTTTGAATCTAAAAAAACCAATCGAATACGTCATTTATTTAAAATTGTCATCAATAAGGTCTTACAATAAAATAAAGCATCTGAATAAATTAAAAAATTACTTAAGTGAAAGAAATCTTAGAAGACAATGCTAAAACATTTGTAACATTTGCTAAAACATTTGTAACAACATTTGTTTGTTTTGTCATTTCATATTTTATCCCTCAGTAACCACTAACAGAAAACCAAAATTTTCATATCTTTCTTCAAAGTAACTAAGTACTTTGAAGTTAATTTTTTTTTTTTTTTATTTTCTAAACGCTAAATGTTCAACTGTCAGGCTAATAAGCCTGTCTATGTTGGAACAGGGGGTCATATTATATTCATATTATTAGAATTGGTCTTATTGAATTCCACGTACAATTTAAACATGAGATAGTACTAGGCCTTAAAACATGTAGAAATGTCTTAGATTTTCAATTCTATTTTTTGTTTATATTGTAATATTTTGTATTTGAATTATATCATATGGTATTCTATATCTGCGAGATATAATATTCAATTAAATTATTTGTTTATATTTTGTATTTGTTTATATTGTTATATTAAAGTATTTTTTTTATTAAAGATATATAATTATTAATTATTGATTATGCCATTAATTTGAACCCAATGGCGAATGGTAGCTGAGTCGAGTCGAAAACCAGTAAAGTTTTTTTTCACTTTCACTACAATTTGAACCCGGGCCTTTCCGCATGAAAGGTCGGCACTCAACCACTGTACCACCCAGCTGTTAAGCATCCGCGTACTTACATGGCCTTTAAAAATCTGGGGAACAATGCTAAAACATTTATTTGTTTTGTCATTTCATATTTTTCTCAGTAACCACTAAGAGGAACTCAAAATTTTCATATCTTTCTTGAAAGTAACTATTGAGTACTTTGAAGAGTATTAAAGCATCCGTGTACTTTCATGGCCTTTAAAAATCTGGGCAATTGTTTCAAAATTTAAAATTTAAACACATCAGCTTAAATTTAAATATTATTGAGCAACTTCATAATTTGAAATTTCGGTCTATTGTTATTAGGTACTTGAACTATGACGCTACCATATAAGTACTCAATTCTTAATTTATTAGATACAAAATAATAGTATTTACAACTTATTTCCTTAAAAAGTCGATATAAAGCTTTTATACTAACTAAAGTTAAAAAAAAATATATTTAAATATTTGATATAAGTCAAATATTTTTATTATTATATGTATGAACAGAAATTACAAATGTAATTAAATAATATTTATTTGCAAAGTCAAAAAGCGAAATAATGTAATATTATTTAAGTACTTAAGTACCAATACATATAATAGTTACATAATAGACTAACAATAAAACCATTAGCAAAAAAATTTAATAAATTTATTATTTAAACGCTATTATAATTTATAAAATATTTTTTAAAAAAATAAACATGGTTTTAATTTAACATACAATAATATTATTATATGTAATGATATATATATAACAATATTATTGAATATAAGTATGTATTACATATTCACTGTCAACATACATATATATATAATAACATAACACTTTATTACAATTTTGATATTTTTATTATTATTATATTCATTTGTTTTTAATGACTTTATATTTTTCATTTTTATTTGAACAATTCCCGTGCAACCTTCTAATGAGAGTGATAAAGAAATAAAATATATTATATATATATATTATAAGTATATATATATATATATTTTTTACTATATATATATTAATTTCAACATAATATAGTAACTATAAATCCAGTCACATACTTACTTAAAATTATTTTATATTTTATGTACTATACATAACTAGATACATATAAATTTATACTAACGGTATTTAAACGAAAATATGTACAAACAAAAAAAAAAACAACGTAATTCGAGTAGCAAAAAATACACAACACATTTTTTTTATTTTTATATTTTTTTTTTTTTTTTATTATTGTCTAGTTTTATCTCTTTTACTCTTTTTCTGTATATACATATTTTCTTTAAATAGTATATAAATATTTAATTGCATCATATTTCATTTTTAAACCGTTATAAATACCGTTATATATTTTTATTTTGTTTATGTTTGCGAAAAAAAAAAACAAAAATAAAAATAAAAAAAATAAAAAATAAATATGAATGGCGACTAAAAGGTAAATAAGCGATGAATATTATTTTTAAAGGATAAAAGAAAGATGATAAAAAAGGACGAAATCCTTAACAACTGTTTTATATGGATAAAAAATGGACAATTTTTTTTTGAATGGTCATTTTATTTTTTTTTACATTTTGATCATAATGTTAAAATTTTAATATTATTTTATTTTAATTATTTTAATTTTAATTTTTTTTTTTTTTTTTTGTTTTTTTTATTTTGCAAAGTAATCTAATTTTATAAAAAATATAATATATATAATTCTCACCTAATAATTTCATTTAAAAAACGTTTTACTAAACTTTTTGTTTTTTTATTTTAATGTTATTTTTGAACTTTTTAAAGCTGTTAGAAAATTACAAATTACCGTTATACGAGAAAAACATGGTCTCGTGTTAGAATCACATTTTGTTAATGTTGAAAAAAAAAATATAATTTCACTTGAAAGAATTTCAAAAAAAATTTTGTAAAAAAAAAAAATTTTATTTTTAATTATACATAATTATCGTGAACAAAATGATTTTTTTTTTTTTCATTTTTAATAAATTAATGAGTATAGAAATGGAATAATTATGTTGAGGGTAAACAAAATGGTTTGTTGTCCGGGAAAATTTAAAGTAATTTGGTTTTTTGACTGAAAATATCCAAATGACTGCATGTAGGTAAAGATGAAATATTGTTGCACTCATAGTTGGTGTAAAGTCATTTAAGTTTTGGTCCTATTTTTAAAGTGTCACAACACTGGGTGATGGTCACAGTATCAATTGGTTAATTACAACATGATTTTAAAACTTTAATTTTAGTTTAAGTTGGGATTTTACTTACCTAACTCACAATCAATCAGGTTCACAATCAACCTTCACAATCAATTACCACTACACTGCGCCATTTAGATCTTGCTGTAGTCATGTGTCATATATTTCATTTTAGGATTTATATCCAAACCAACGCTTTAAGATACGATATCAGTTCTTTGAATTTGTGTTTAGAAAGCTCGTTAAAGTTGTTCAAGAACGATTGATTGAGTCAGTACACAACTTCCACAACTTTAACCGGTTCTGGATAGGGCCGGAACTCTGTAAAGAAAATGCTCGATTTTTTCATTTTCGTATGCTTTTTGACAGCTTCTGCAGGAGTTGTTGTACGGAATTTCCAATTTGGCTAGTGGTTGTATGTGAGCCTCAACTTTCTAGATTTGATGCAAGTTTTCGAGAAAACACTTGCGCCAACTCCTTCCAACCTTTCAGTCAATCAGCATCGGGTCAGTCAATTGGCGTCAGTTTCGGCAATGGAACTATCTAATCGCAATTTTTTGTTACTCTACCGCCCAAATGAGTAAGTACTCGCTAAGGTTGCAAAGTTAATTGACACGACTAATTACTGATGAAAGCAAATTACTTTAAAAAAAATTTCCATGAAACTTTTAAATTGCTTCGGTTCTTAAATTGTAGACTTAACTGGTCGAATGTATAAATCTGAGCTTGAACTAACTAATCCTCACAGATGATTCAAGTCTCGAAATTGCCTCCTCATAACAAACTTTATACACCGAACCTATGTATAAATGTACCGTGCAAACTATTAAATATAATTTTTGGACCTGTTATTTATATCATTTAAAATTATACCGTTATCTGAAATGAGTTTGAAATAAATGTTTTAATATAGTATATGTTTTTTTAAATGAAATTCCTACCCTAGTTTTTCTACATAATATACATTAAATCCATTAAATAAAGAAAATATTTTTATTAAATAATCTGTCCGCATAACAAAACCTAATTTTCTTTTTTTTTTGTCCACTGATTTTGTTTTTAAAAATTTTTTTTTTGTGTCAGGTTCCCCATTTTTTTTTCTATTTATACCGTTTTTTTTTTGTTGTTGTAAACCACTAGAATTTATCCTTTGGCCATTGTGTAAAACCAAAAATAGCAACACATTCATTACATAGCCCAAGGAAAATGTGCTATAACACATTTTATGTATATTTTGGTTGGTGCTTCTGTCATTATATGTGTGTTTTTTTTTTGGAACCTCCATAATAGTAGATGTAATTAAATATATACAAATGCATATACACATGAACATGTGTGGATTTGTCACTCATCATGCTACTTTTAACATCTATCACTCTTCATACTGATATATATATAATAGTAAATCTAAAATAAAAACAAATCAGCTTCAGTTTTCATTTACTTATCGTCCTTCATATGTGTGTATCTATACAATGTAAAAATTATGAAATTATGCTTCTGGAAAATTTTAAAATAAAAAACAAAATAAATAAAAAAAGTTTAATAACGGTTAATGCGAGCGAATGACCGAAAAATAAATATGAATAAAAATATTATAAAAATAAGTTAATTAATAAATTAAGTCTGTATTATAAGCAATTATCCTTAATACTTATAAAAAAACATTTAAAACTAACTAGAAGTGATCTAACGGTTAATCCTGTCGCATCATATTTTGAAGATAAACTATGAAAAAGCTAGTCTTGTTTGTAAAAAACTTATGTTAAGGGTTAAGTTATTAGTTCCATATTATTATGAAAAACTTTTGAAACTGATTCCCAAGGTGAATTACCAGATCCTTCAATTCGAGGAATCTGTCTTCAGTTGTTAGGTGAAATGGAATAAAAATTTGCAACGAAGTAATGAAGTCAGAAGATATGAGTTAATAGTCAGTTAATACTTTATAAATGTTAACAGCTTTGTATTCTTATAGAATAATGGCAGTTCTGTAGAAAACATATATATTTTAGTGCTTCATCCAACGTATTCTTGCTTATTCGACCAACACTTAGGTTTGATATCCATCCTTTAGACAACCCTTAGATTAGTATAACTTGTTTACTTCGGATAAATGCTTGTTAGTTAGCTTTATCTCTCATGTTAATTAGGTAATTTTAAAATTAATTCTCAGCTTTGCATTTCGTATGTATTTTTATCCGAATGTTTGTATATTTGTTTTCATATCAGTTCGGTAACCCCTTAAAAATTCTACTATTGGGAACTCCCTTTTTAAAAAAACAAAAAAATTATACTTAAACAAACAGTGGGTTATTCAGTCAACCCAACAAATATTACGTTTACAGCTATTTATTTACCTGTGTAACAAAAATGTAACCAGGATATTTTTAATAAAAAAAAAAATAAAAAACAAAAAAAAAAAAAACGAACTTCGCGTGACATTTTATTATTTAAAAAATTAAAACCGAATACAAATAAAACAAAAAATTTAATATTAAAAAAACTAAAGAAGGATTATGTAAAAAAAAAAAATAGGGATGACAAAAAATTAAAAAACAAAAAATCATTTTTCATAACGGTATATAACGGTATAATTTGAATTTTTTTTTATTTTTAATACTTAAAAACATATGACATACATATCTATGCAATATATAATTAGCTGAACGCATATGAGACAAAGATATCAACGAAAAATCAAACAAGTGATGAAAAAAAACCAAGGGTTTTTAAAAAAGCACATTTTCAAAATTATATTGTATTACATACTGAGTTTAACTTTGGAATTATTTACTTGGAAATAGTTACTACTGACTTATAAAATTTACTGCTAAAAGTTGTTATAGTCCTTCAATGGGAAAGGTTGCCAAATTTCTCAAGAATCTAACTTCAACTTCTCCTCCCTCCCCCCTCTAGGAATTAAATTGTGAATTACACAAAAATTTGGAATTTTACTTAGAATTTTATTATCTAAGCAAAAATGGGTAAAACTGAGAGACACTTTCTTTAATTTAAGGAACCCCTTTTAAATTTAAGAAAAACTTTTAACATATGTTAAAATATAATGTTGGACCTTTAAATTTTGTATATTAATAAAAAAAAAATTGGATAGGTATTCAAGTTACAGGTGCTTAAAAATAGCATAATTTCAATTTTCGGGCCCTTATAGCTCCTAAACAGGAGGCTTGACAAAAAAATTTTGTTAACTGACTCCTACTATTTTTTTAGGATCTAACTTCTCCCAAAATTTCAAGATCCTAGCTTGAACCGTTTAGAAGATATGTGGGGCTAAAAATTTTGCAAAAATTGAGTTTTATATAATGGTGAATTTTAGTACCGTATGGCAACCCTATACATTTAAACGACATATTTTTGTAAAGCCTATAAAAGCAGCTCTCTAATACCGTTTTTCGATTGAAAATAAACCTAACAAAACCCTTGTTATATCAATTTAAATATAGGGCTTTTTTGGAATTTTCAGGGGCTGTAACTTCGTCACCCTTCAAAATTAAGAAAAACCTTTAACATATGTTGAAATATAATTATAGGGCTTTGAATTTTGTCTATCACTAAAAAAAAATTTGGACAGGTATTCAAGTTACAGGTGTTTAAAAATAGCAAAATTTCAATTTTTGAGCCCTTATAGCTCCTAAATAGGGGGCTTGACAAAAAAATTTTGTTAACCGACTCCTACTAATTTCTAAGTATCTAACTTCTCCCAAAATTTCAAGACCCTAGCTTGAACCGTTCAGAAAATATGTGTGGCCAAAAATTTTGCGAAAATTGAGTTTTGCGTAATGTTAAATTTTAGTACCGTTTGGCAACCCTAAACATTTGCCTTGTAAAAATTTATAAAGTTTATGAAACCAGCTATCATTTGCCGTTTTCAGATTGAAAATATATGTAACAGAACTCTTGTTATAACAATTTAAATATAGGGCTTTTTCCAACTTTGGGGGGCTGTAGCCCCGTAACAGGTGGGGCTACATAAAAAAATTCTTCTACGAAATTATTTTTTTTGCAAAAACTACCCATGGTTAAAATTTCTTTTCTCTATTTCAAACGGTGTAAAAGTTTTTGTAAACATACGGACGGACGGACGGACGGACGGACGGACGGACGGACGGACGGACGGACGGACAGAGTGAAGCTATATAGGCACATTTTTACAAAATTTTTTGAAAATGTGCTAAAAAAAGGGCAAAGGAACAAATATGAATAGAGATTCCAGATGTTCTCTAACTTCGTTCAGTACGTTACATATTCTATTAAATGGTGGATTAATGAGCCATGAAGCCAGTCCTTTGGATGAATTATCACATAATGAAATCTTTAGTGTACATATGATTTGCATACTGAGTAATTTTTTCATTATTTTTAAACGAAGAACTATTAACGTTCCTAAAATAGAGGTCAGTTAAAACTTGGAATTTGTAGGTTAAGTTATTAAAGAATGTTTGACCAGAATTCGAATTAAAATCCTCGTTTAATAGAATCAAGCCCTTAAATATAATAAAGCTTAACTTTATTTCTTTTTTTCTTTTGGTGATTAAAAATTCCTGTAACTTATCTTCAGAACCTAGTTGATTTGTCGGAACCAAAGAAAAAATGGAAATTCGGCATTCCATGCCATTGTTGTCGTCAATCATTTTCGTCCAGCCTATTTATTAGAAAATTTCATTGCATCCATCGTACAGTAACGCATTTGATTATCCTCAATTACGATTAAGATCAGTGCGTAATATGGAATTTAAGTACATATGAATTTTGACCGTAGACGTGACCTAATATAAATGTGGTATCAAGGTCTTGGTCATTGAACAAATATATGACTTATTAACCGTAGAATTATAGTTTCTGATCCTTCCCAAGTCCCAAAGAAATATTAGGCTTAAGTATGGATTAGATCCAGTACATAATTGAAATTGATTGACTTTCTTCAGATTTAAAGGTCAACAATGAACCTAGAGTTTATTGATTACTGATGTGTTAGCTCAGTTTTCATAAAAAGAACAGCAAATATCATATCATATTTCCTAGTGCCAAAAATATTTATTATGGCATAATACTTTAATGCAACCCTTTTTGCCAATTTAGTACTTCGTATATTTTTAAGTAGGGTGTGACTACCCACAATGGTAATTTACATTTTGATTACCATATTTTTTTGTAAACCTATGAACATACTATTTAATTTAAATGATTGTCTTGATAACCCTGTGACTAAAAGCAAAAGTTTTTTCAATTTTTAAACAGAAATAGAGGAGGAAAATTTAAAAAAAAAAAAAAAAAAAAATTTTTAGGTAAGAAATGAATAATCACTTACATGTGTTTTGGGAGTGGACCTATGACTTACTTATTCAAAAAAATATGATGGTGGGTCAACAAAGACATTATATAAATATATTTTTCCCTTCAATTCTTTTTTTTTATTTTTTTTTTCTTTCTTTCTTTTTGTATGAGTGTTATGAAAATATTTTAATTTTCTTTTAACTCCAGTTACTACTCGTATAGTGGTGGGTCTGGTGTCAAAAATCATGATGAGTAATAAGTAAAAAAAAAAACAAATACAACCAAAATTCACCTTATATAAAGCGTCTATGTCTTAAAAAAGAGTGAAATGAAAACAAAATTAGAAAAGGACAAAAAAAAAATTGAAAAAAAGGACGTAATTAAAAAGACGAATTATTTATATTTTAAGGTGTCGTATTGCACGAAATGGTGTTATTGTATTTATTTCACAGGACTTAAGTAATTTAATATTGTGTATGCATATATATAAGATAATAAACTCATATGATAATCCAAGTTTATAAATGAGTTTACAATGTACAGTGGTGTATATGAACTTATGAAAGCGTAAAAATCGATACAAATTTTTTTTAATAAAACAATTTGATACCCTTTTTATTTAATTTTTATATTAGGAGTAAGAGTAGCTGAATTTGAATGAATTTGTATAAGGAATTGTTTTTTAATTAAGACATACCTTACCAATATACCTACACATTTAAATTGGGGAATTCTATGTAGAATAATACTGTAAATCGTTAGGGTTCAGTGATTTAAAAATAAATAATTATCACTAAAGTAAATGAAGTTACGTAAAGTATTCTACAATAAATAAATTAAATATATAAAGTGCACTAAAAAGTAATTAGTTCATTGATTATTTTTAACCCTTTGCTGATATTTTTTGAGAAAGAAAGCAGTGACTAAACTTTTGAACTAAATTTACTGTGAAGCAGCCTAGAAAAAAAATGGGGCGTTGATTTTATTTTAGGATCTAAGCGGTGAGATTTAGAACCCAGGAGATGGTCACGCCTATATGATTTAAATGTATTGAATTTTTCTCGAAAGCTGAGACCGATATCTCAGTTGTAAAGTGGTGTCTTTTCAATCGAAAAGTGTCGGGTTCAAATCCTGGTCGGATCATACCTAATAAATCAATGTAGTGTATATTACAATAATTTAATAATAAGTCCAAATGTCAAATCGGCAAGGGATTATTATTATCAAGCAAATTTTACTATTGTCTGGTACTACAAATAAATAAATAATTTTTCTGGAAAGCTCAAACTCCAGATTGTGCAAAACTTGAAGTATTATATAATTTTATCAGAATTAAAAAGAAAACTCTTATAAGAAAGATAGGACATCGAGGATGAACAGCCGCCTAAAGCTTAACCTTATTGTATAAGATTTTAAAATATACATATAAGTAAAATCATAGAATTATGTAATATTCATCAGCATTTGACTTATCAATCGAGGAAGCGTGGATTCCATTCCAGTACAGATCATAAAATATTTGATTGAAAATATAATGAAAAATAATTTTTCTCAACCAAATCACCTTGGTGACCGAATATAATTTAAATATACATAAATAAATAATATAACTTACAAATAGGAAGTATTGAAAGTGGGATTAACAACGGGCAGCGAGACCTTAGTGTTAGGATGGTACATGCAACAACTATAATATATGTTCTACAGTTACTCTATTACTGTTACTTACTGCCAGTACTTAGTCGTACTCTATTTAATAGTTATTTTAGCTACAAAAGAACCAATCTATTTCAAAAACCGATTTAAATCTTAAATAAATATTTAAAATAATAATTCTGATTTACATCAATTCCAAAATTTCATTTAAAAAAAAAAAAATCACTTATTTTCAAGTTTTTCAAAAATAGAGTTCAAAAATAGGTATTTCACAAAAAGAAGTAAACGCTGTAATAAATTATTGCAAATATCTACAAAATGTCATGATTTAATTGTTATTGTTTAATTTCACGTCAAACTTTACTTGTTCATTACTTGTTATCGTATCTGGTGTACATTTTATATTTATTTTTTCTCATTATTATTTTTGTAAATTCTGTTACAAATATTGATACAGTTAGAAAACATTAACTTGTTGTTATACTTTTGTTATTGTTTTTCTCTAATCGCGAGTGTCGTCCTTTCACAACATCAAATATTTAAATATTGTCGCGTATATTGTGTTCTGGTATGTTTTTGTTTTATAAAAAACGAGGAAGAGTGTAGTAGAGTAGACTGTGTCAACTCTGGGATACCCGTATGACCGTTATATAAACATTACATCATTATTATTATAAACATTAATTACTTTTGGCAAAATTTCAAACATACCAGCTTTATTAGGTGTAGTGTAATGCTCATATAAAATAAGAAGTTATATGGCAGCTAGTCGAACCCTTTGCAGTAGACCAACCAAATTTTGCAGTAACTTTGGCCATTACACTAAACTATTTTTGGCAAAATTTCAGTTACCCAGCTTTAATAGGTATAGAGTAATACTCATATAAAAAAAGAAGTTGTATGACAGCTACTCGAACTCACTGCATCAGACCAACCAAATTTTGTAGAAATTTTTGCCATAAAACTAAACTACTTTTGGCAAAATTTCAGACATGTAACTGTAATAGGTACAGAGAAATACTCATATAAAAAAGGAAGTTGTATGGCAGCTACCCGAACCCATGGACCAAAATGGCTGGATTTAAATAGCGATGACGGCTATTGCAAAAAAACGAATTTGCGAAAATTTCAAGATCCTAGCTCCTTTAGTTTTTGAGTTACCGTGCGGACGGACAGACGGACAGACGGACAGACGGACGGACGGACATACATAGCTAAATCGATTTTTTTTTCGATTCTGATCCGATCCATACACTTGAGTCTATATCTACCCCCCCTCCTTCTCTGCGTCACAAACGTAATGGCAAATTTATTATACCCTTTGACTATATAGTCATACGGGTATAAAAAGTAAAAATTAACACTTTTAAAGTAAACAAATTTTGACGGCAGGTACTAATGGCCTAATGGCATATTAAATTTTAAAATTGAAACTTTGCAACTGATAAAAAGTTTTAGTAATATTTCATTGTTTATTTGATTTTTTTTTATTTTTATTTTATTAAAGACTAAATTAGAGGCAAAAATAAATAAGGTATATGTATACTGTAGAGTGTAGAGTTTTGATAGATATAGTTAGTTTAGAATATCTGTAAAGGAAATTTAAGTGATATAAATGAGAGTTATTTTTGGATTTACTGTCAATATAGGGTATTTACTAAATCAATTAGACTCGGACTTCAGTTTCAAAATGACAATTACTTAGCTTTAAGTGTTTTATAAGATTATTTGAACTTAAATGTTATATATAATACAGTTATATGTTAAGTATATATATATTTTTATATATTATTTTTATTTTATGATCTGACCGTGATTTGGAGTCAAGACTTTCCCAACTGAAGGCCGGTAACTTAACTAAGATTGTTGTGACACTAATAATGAAAAGTTATTCTCCGAATCTAACATCTAACCAAAAGCGTAGTGGTAAAGCCTTCCATGCGGAAGGTCTCGGGTTCAAACTCCGTTCAGATCATAAAAAAAATATCGTAAAATTGTATAATTATATCGTAATAATTTATTTCGTAATATAAAATAAGATTTAATAAAAATATATAAATAACTCTTGTGTTAGAAAATAGATGGCGCACAAAATTAACATTTGTGTATTCATAATCTTATAAAATAGTTACAGCTGAGTAATCAACGGTTTAGATTATATAACGATTAAAGAAACTGAAGCCTAGTTTAAATGGACTTGGTGAAAGCCCTATACTCCTTAAAGGAGTGGAAATAAAAAAAAAAACTCCGAACCCTCTTAATATTGATATTAGTTACTAGTACCCTGCAGATATAATCGATATGCAGTATACCAAAACAGATATTAAAGGTACAATGGAAAGACTCGACAATTCTTAAACTTCGCTCTATGTAATTACAATTGTTTAACCCTTAAATAAAATCTCATAATTTTATTATAAATCAGAAAATCATCAATGTCCTCATGTTCATCAGAACTTTTATAAAAATAGAACATCCCATATATAATTCATCATCAATCCGTTAACATTTAACTGTACATTTAACTGTAGTTACTTATATACTATTAATACAAGTAAGTTGTTGGAAAGTAAGTTGTGTCACCTGTCTAAACTTTTAATGTGTCATACATACATTATTCATAAAATAAAAATAAAAAAACAAAACTAGTTACAAAAAATGTATATACATGTATATAACACACGCATTACCGTTATATTTTTTATTTCATTTTTTACTGATAATATTCATGTGTGATTATTTTATAATAAATGTGTGTTATTTATTAAAATTTGTCACTTATTATTTTTTTTGTTTTTTTTTATTTTTTAGTTTTTTTTTCTTTTTGTTTTTAAATATTAAAAAAATTTTCTACATTTTTTTTAATACATTGTAGACAAGGACACTTCCCTCCACGCGTTTGTATGTATGTAGGAAAAAAGATTTAATGGGGCAGATGGCTTACTGTAGTGTAATTGGAGTGTTAGTTAGGTGTATGTGTTGTTGTTTTATTCAAGAATACAAAAAAATAAGAGAATAATGGTCATTATAGACCATTAACCCGGATTAGAACAATTATTTGTATTTATATACATATATACATTTTTTTCTCAAGGATATTAATTTTCCATATTTTCTATACTTTAAGTATTATTAAGTATATAAGTGTGTAAATAAATAGTTACCTACTTTATTCTTTTTTGTTTAATGTTCCATGTATGAATTGATGATGATTGATAATATGAAATTATTAACCTGTCGCGTAAAGACTCGAATGTCTGGTCTTTATCCAAACTTATGTATGGAAATAAGTAAATAAATAAAAAAGGAAAATGTGCGTAAAAAACATGTTTTTCATATTTATCTTTAGAATTTTAGACAAATAGAGTAGTGTTTTGAGTGGTATAATTCATTTGTTTTGTTATTTTTAACACTTTCATTTGCATTTACTTTTAATTCAAATTTTAAAAGTTAAACTTTAAATTTTTTTTTTATTACCGACTAACTTTTCAACTGACGGGTGTATAAATCTGACTATATCATAGGTACAATGTTGGAACAGAGGGGACGTTTAATATTCTTTTTATTAGAATTGATCTTAATAAATTACAAATACAATTTGAATATGAGATAGTCCTAGATCTGTATAAATTAGATACTACAGATAGAAACGTCTTATATTTAGATACTATTCTATTTGTTATAAATATTGATAGTTTTATACTTGTATTACTGTAGCTGTGAGTTATATTATTTAATTAAATTTATTGTTTATATTTTGGGTCTGTTTATATTATTATATATTGATGTATTGGTTACGTCATTCATTTGAACCCAATATAAGAGTTTTTTTCACTTTAACTGGGATTTGAATGCAGATCTCTCGAATGAAAGGTCGGAATTCTAGCTAAAATCCTAATACAAATCAATAGTTATAGGGTAAACAAACAATAATTGACAGCTTTACTTAGGTTCAGATGAAATCTGCAGCTTTTCAACTGTCAAACTAGGAAGTAATGTTATTATTATTTTATTTAGACTATATTTCACTAAGTAGTTTTTGAAAAATACCGGTAGATGCTCTATATCAGGTCAACTTACCATATTTTATGATTAAACTTCATGAGTTTAAAAATTCTGTAGAATTCTTGAAGAACTTTCACAGTTAAGTCAATAAAATTGTAAAGGTTAAAATTGTTAAAAGCTAACCTTCTAATACAGAATTATATAAAAGGTTCACACTGTTAGAATTAGTTAGGGTGCTTTGTCAAGTATATGACGACCTTTTTTCATTTTAAAATTATTTATAAAATTTCAAAATTTAAATTTTTTAGCATTTTTTATATAAAATCCGAACGGTGGCATAGAATTTAGGACGTCATCCGTTCAATCGAACGAACTTGGGTTTAAATCCTGGTCAGATTATATCTAATAAAATAATATAATTTATATTTAATATCATAATAGCTTATATCATACTACAAAATATACACCTGCCCCACCTGAGAAGCAAAGGCTGAATCACTCACTTATCATATTGTACCTAAATAAATAAATAAATATATAAAAATTCCTTAAATTTACAAAAACTCCTTTAATTTAAATGAACAAATATTTGTAGAAGTCATTCAAAAAATTAATTTAACCTACCAAAAAAATCTCATTGACCTTCAATGGTGAATTCCTAAAAATGTACCTAAAAATTACTAACAACTCAATCTCATTATCGTAAAATAATTTTAAAAAATTTAATTAGAAAAAAAAATCGGAACCCAAACATGAAATATTCTATGGTCAAATATAGTATAAATATTAAATCCTAATCTAATTATAAAACAAAATAAACATTTGTTCAATTAACTATCAATAATTAATGCCTAATTCAAAAAAAATGTATATATATAAATGTATATATGGTTATGGTAACTATATATGGTTATGGATATAAACATATTTAATAAAATTTAGAAACCCCTAAAAAACAAAAAACCCAAAATATAAACAAAATTACCAATAAAAACAACAAAAACAAAATGAGAACCAAAATTCTAACACTTGCTAAATATAACCAATTCTAAAAATCCAAAATAATTTTTTCAATTTTTCCAATATAATGCTTATCAATTATATTTTTTTGTGTACATAAAGTTTTATAGGTTTATAGGTGTAATGAACTTGTTAACCCAATAAACCACATATACGTAAAAAAAAATTAATATACGCATCATAAAATTTAAAAAAAAAAAAGTAATTATAAAATCAAAAAAAAAATCTGGATCAAGTGATTGAAAGGAAAAATTTGTGAAAAAAGTAAGGCAAAATACTTTTGAAGAATATTTAAATTTTAAGTAGATACCTAAAGAAACATTTTTTTAACTTAGTAACTTCTAGGAACAAATTTTGATTAAAAATTTAGGGTTATTTTATGTGAAAGTAGTTTTCATCCTTAATTTCTTTGTTCAAAAATACAGATATATCTAAAGGATTCCCAATAAATTCCCTTTCAGTTTGGCTTATTGATTCAATACTCTTCTGTAAAAAGGCACGAATATAATGTTAATAAATAGTTCAATTGCTTTAGAAATAACTCGTAATACAGATAATTATTGGTAACCCTCCATCAATTAAAATATTTAAATTTGATTGATATTCCCAATCTGTCTTAATACGAGTTTTTCATCAATAATTTATACTTACCCAAATTGTTAAAAAAATACGAAATTCACTTAAAGGTTAAAATATTTGTAAAAAGTGATGTATATAAAGATAAAAAAAAATTTAATTTTAATTTTTTTCCACATAAAATCAACACAAAATATTTTTGTCGGAAATTGGAAAAAAAATTAAAACAAAACAATTAAATTTTTATAATTTCTAATCAATTAACGTTATTTTTACCCGTTTTACCCAATCAGTGTGTCAATTTTACTTTTTACCACAAAATGCATTCCATTTGTTTTATAAATATCTTACGCTTGATTACTTTTTGTTGTAATACTTATTAATTGTATTTGTTTTTAATTTGGTTCGCACTCTTGTTGGAATGGCATATAACCAAATAATATCCGGTGCGCATTATTGCGCCTCTCAATGCATTTTTAATATAAATTTAAGTAATTGTAAACAATTAACACAAAACATGGTAAATTGGACTGCAATAGGATAACGGAATTCGAAAAACAAAATTTTCAAAACTTCTAAGTCAATTAATACGTATACAACACATGAAGTAAATCGATCAAATCGTTTTTAATAAAACGCGAAGTAACGAAAAAACCATTAAAATATTGTTGTGCCGTAATAGGTTAATGAAAATTTTTTTTTCGAAACTTTCTTTTGACTCAAAAGCAGATATTAAAGCAAAATTGAACTTAATTCGCATTCAATCGGCCAATTTTGATATGGGTTAAAAAAATTGTTTGGCCAATCGTCGTGTTGATATAGGTTAACAAATTTTAAGAGACCAGGACTTAGCTGCTTCGTAAGTCTCATACAGATAAAAATCATTAATTTTAACATTAAATGGATATTATTATCATTGCATAACATAATATACTATGATAATATATATTATTATCTCACAAAAAAATTATGAAACGATACGCGAGTCTTGCGTCGGGCAGAATAAAATAGTTCGGCTTTATTGGAAGACCTAACTTAGTATAAGCGGTTCTTAAGGAAAGTACTATTTAAATCCCCAGTAATTAAATAAACATATTCAATATACAGTGCATTTAATATAAATGTACTTATAAAAAATATATAATTAAATAATTGACGAATGCGTATTTACCTTCCTCGACACCAAAAGGAAGCTTCAAAATTTTGGAATCACTGAAAAGCTAAAAATAAAACCAATTAACCGCAAAAATACTTCCTTATTCCATTATTGTTAAATTATTTCTTTGATACAGGTACCACGTTTCGTATACTTGCATAATATATAAAAAAAAAATTTTGACATTTTTATACAAAAAGAACGGGGGTCTGCAACCCTCATCATTTTCAAAAACCTTAATTTTTGAAGGAAATAATAGTTTTATTTCCGGAATTGAAATAGAAGTAAAATGTTGTCATATGACAGACAAATTTTGTTAAAATAAGTATCTTGTTAAGTAATTATTATTATAACAGACATTATATACTTATACAGCAAGAATATATATTTATATATATTGATACTCATTTGTTTAAGGTGTGGGCCATGCGACATTTTTTTCCTTTTTTCATTGATTTGCTTATTCTTAGATATTTTTCTTTTTAAAAGTTTTAAAATGTTACAAATGTAGAATCGAACTCTTTCATTGTATTCAGAATATAGAGCCTTAAATAAAATCCATTAAATTTTTGTAGTTTGATCTATAAAATGAACACGTGGATTTTTTTACACCACATTTAGATAATCTATGAACCTTACCTCTTAAGGTAACTTTAAAGAATCAAAAATTTAATGAAGATTTGTTTTTATTTTTTTACGAGATATAATGGACAACATTAAATACCACCGATGATAATTGTACAGGGCTTTCATAGGAATCTGTTTTTTTTTTTGGTATTGTTAAAGTTTAACAGACCAAATCCATGCTAATTTTGAACCAACATTTTGGGTGAAACCTATGATAGCAATAGTACAGTTTGGTTCCGAGCATAAAAATATGAAAGATTTTAGAGAATAGAGTTAACGAAACTTAGAATAATGGGAAAATGAAGGATAGGGAAATTTAGGTGGAAAATTTTAAAGAGGGAGATTACTTTTTATTGAAACATGTTATTGGTTTTATTAAATATAGCCTAATCGTACACATATGTAATATATATTTATGAGAAGTCTGATTCACCCATGATAAACAAATTTCCATAGACATATTTCCATGTTTTGCACTATTTAGGTGCCGTTCAACTGTGAGAAGAGATTGATAAGGAAATAGATAAAACAGATCTTCCTTATTCATTTCCTTATCATATAAATTGGAGTTCTTCAATTTTTTCTTAAATAAACATAAAAATTTTTCAAAAAAATAAGTTTACAAAAATTATGGGACATATTTTTTTTATATAAAAATTGAGAACTCCATTTTGCATATTAAATTTTAATACTAAAACTTTTATATAGGTAATTGTATAAATTATAAGTATAATATTATTTATCCAGAATTACATACACAGTAGCACAAAACAAAGATGTTACATAGTATTGAAGTAACAAACTTTAAAAAAAATATTCTCTTGTCATATTTTTCTTTCATAAAAATAACAAAAACCAAATTCCTTTTTTTCTTTTCTTTGTTTTTGGGATCGCTATTACACAAAAAAAAACGAAAAAATCATCCCTTTACCTACCATACCATTCCTTAAGTTTTTTGCATCTATCAGACAATTGAAAAGTCTAAAGTTATATAAAATATATGGTTTATTTTTTTAACACAACGCGTTTCCTTTTTTTAATTGAAAAGAAAACACAACAAAAAAAAAATTTTCCCACTTTTTTTTTTCTTACAAAGTAACTCACAAATGAGTCTTTTGTTTTGTTTTCTTTTTTGAAAAATAAAAAACAAAACGACTGGAGTTTTTTTTTTTTGATATACATGAAAGCACGCGCCAATTAAAATACTTCCTGAAGGTTATGATATGTATCATGTTAAAAAAAAAACAAGAAAATTAAAGAATAAAGATAGCAGGAACAAAAAAAAATATGAATTCGAATGGAAAATATTTCAGAATGAACCTATTAAAAAACTTGAAGAAAAATTTTCTTTTCAAAGGAACACAAAAACAACACCACAAACATACAGAAAACAAAATATGAATGAAAATTATAAAAAACAAGTATCAGCCGAATTATATTTCTTACTTAGCTTTATTTATAAATTTCTTTTAAAATATCTTAAACAATAGACTCATTCGTTGTCATATATCTTAAAATAATAAGGTTTTAAATTAAAAATTTTGGAATTTCAAGTTTAAGACTTTTGAAGTTCATCTAAAGGGTATAGAAACCTTGGAAATTATAATTACAAACTTGATGTAAAATCTCTGAGGTCTCATGTTCATCCAGTTGCAAGATAGTTTTTAATTTTAGCCTTTTAGAAGATTACCAATTTTCCAATGCAATTTTCTCCATCCTCTGTAATTCAACAAACAAAAATAACCTTAACCAAAATCGCAATATATTCTTCCATATCCTCAGCCCCGGAACCAAATTGTGCATTTGTATCATAGATCGCTTCCTAAAGTTTAGTTCAAGAAGGTTAAAGTCGCATACTACTCAAAGAACCAAATAACGCTCTATTCCAATGGATGGCTTTCGAAACTTTCCATTCCCTCGTAAAAACAAAATAAACCATGCCTTCAGAATTTTACTCAAAGAACAATTAAAGTTCATAAAATTCTAAAGTTTCAAAAAATATAAACAGGTATCAATTTTTTAATATATTTTAAACTCCGAGGATATACCGTTATATTTAAAGATGATTAACAAAATCTTGATATTTAAATCTAAAACAAATTAAATCAATTGTTAATCAATTTCTATTATTCTAATTATGACATAGAAATATTTGGAGTATAACTAATTGAGTGAATCCTTATCTATTTTACTTCCCAAAATTATTACAAGTTTCCATGTTTCTATAAAAGAGGGCAAAAGATAAAAAAAATGCATCACAAAGATCGATTAGAATCTTTTTCGAATAGATTTTCAATCGGACTATCTCATAAGAAGTAACGAAGTGAACAGAAATAAAATAACAATGAAACGCTTGGGGTTTGTATAAATTAATAACGACACAATACGAAATTTCTAACCCTCACTTTATCGTAATCTTACATCCCCATCCCAATAACAAATTTTTTGCAGTTAAACCGTATTTGATTCCAAACACCACATGTAAATTTAAAATTTTTGTATTCAAATTGTGTTTCAACATCATTCTGTAAAGACTTACAACAACAAAAAACTGCGAATCCAGAATTCCCGTGAGTTATTTGGGATATGATGTATTCAGAAATATAAAAAGAAAAATAAAATATTTAAGTATTTTTTTTTTAGAATTTGTTATATGATAGGAGTTTCCTCTTCTTATTTAGGCGGTTTTTTTTTAATTTAAATGTAAAATAAAAAAAAAACTCTGCTATAAATTTGTTACATGCAATATTTTTGGATATTTTGTAAGGAAAAGGAAAAGAAAATAAGTACATATCTATATTACATATGTATACATTGTAAATTGAATTCAAATTGAAAAATAAAAACTGTAGGAGTCTCAGACTCGAAGGATCATAAAAACATTGAAATATTAATGAAACTCAAGGTCATTCAAAAGAAAAATGAAAATTTTTTTAGAAGGTTTTTTCGGTAATTTTTCATTTTTTAAAGACTTTTTTATTCAGTGTTTTAATTTGAATGAAATTCAATTGTTTTGGGTTTTTTGTTATCTTACCTGGTATATTCAAGAAGACCTTGTATTTTAAATGGTAAAAAGAAAAAACAATTGATATGTAATAATAATATCTTTCATTATTTTTTGTATTATTATAAGAAATTCTCTTATCAAAAATGCTAATAATGATAAGACATTATTATTTTTTAATTCCCGCAGGGTTCGAATTTCTTTTTCTTGTGTTAAAAAAATAAAATTTTAATTTTCAAAATAAAAAATTAATTTAAAAAAAATTTTACCAAAACAATTATCAGTTCATTTAACTTTTTTTTTACTTTATATATAAATACATAAATAATGGAAAGTTTACCTTGAGGAGTCAGAGAAATTTATAGAAAGAACGTCAAATTTTGAATTTTAACTAATTTTTTATATTTTAAATTGTTAACAAACCATATGACTAGATTTCCCTATAGATGCGTGTAAGGATCTAATCTATATTGGGTTTTAATATTTTTTTGTTTCTTAATGCAATTACAATGATTAGCTTCAATAATTGTACAAAGCTAGATAGTTGGGCTATGGAATAATTTGCTGAATATATCAATACAAACTTAAAATAAAGGATTGAATAGACAGGCACAAACTTAAGGGTTGTGACATTTTTTTAATTAAAGTTAAGGAATTAATATTTACTGACCTTATTCTATTAACAGAACTGTTGAAAGAGAGGATGCAGTCTGTCAATATTTTGTAATAACGTCTGGTATTAAAACAAAAAAAAGCTTCGAAAGCCACACCAAACCCACTAAAACTACTACCCTTTTTGAACCAAACTTTTAGTTGGAACCTGTGATACAGCTGCGTTTCGAGGATAGAGATATGAAAGAATGTTTAGGAATCAAATTTGGAAAATATAGAGTTCTGGGATTATAGGGGATGAGAATAAGTATGGGAAGGATGGGAAATTTAAAAGAAAGTTATTCTTAAACTTTTCTAAATCGTACGCATATGCATTATCAAGTATAATATAACAAACTTATGCCTTATCAACATATCATACTTGATGGGTATGAATCTATTATGCACAAAGAGCGCATAACAAACAAATTTTCATAAGCTATGTCCCGCCATCTGGTTACATATTTAAATTTTTTCATATATTTATAAAAAATATAAAAATAAAAAACTTAAGGGCTTTGATCTTGAACTTTTATGGGCTATTCGATCCCCATTAATGCACGTTCAAAATTGATAGAAAATCAAACAGAAGAGCTAAATATCAACAAAAGTTAGTTGAAATTTCTGCAAACTTACAACTTAAGTTATACTTCCCTTTGTGCACCCACTTTCAATATTTTCTATCAATATTTATGAGTAATATTGTTTATTTTATTTAAATTATATTTGGTCACAATGGAGATTTATAAAAAAAATTATTTTGTAAAAATATTATTTTTTTTTATAATTCTTTTTTTCAATTAAAAAAATTCATGACCCGGGAATTGAATCTGCACCTCCTTGGTTAGTAAGCCAAATGCTTAGCCACTAACCCACCGAGACCACAAAAAACTAATTATTAAATAATAAATTATAAAATAATTATATGTAAATTCAAAAATAAAATAAAAAATTCAAAACTAATGCATAACTATATACGTATACTTGTATGGTTTTCATTGTTTTCCCAATAGGTGGCTAAAACAAACAAAAATCCAGACTAAATAAATTTACAGACAAAAAAAAACAATTTTTTAAAATTAAATTTAAATTTTCCTTTTAAATAATTAAATTTTATATTTAAACTAATATTATATGCACATATAATATATACATATATATTATTCAACAAAAAATATGATAATGATCCATCTCAAAGTAAGCATAACTGTAAAATAATACCATGATAACAGTAAATGCTGAAAAAAAAATTAAAAATAAATAAACAGTGAGGTGTGCACAGACAAAACAAAATATAAAAAACAACATATCCAAAAAAAAAGTTATCTAAAAAAAATATATTTAATTTAAAAAAATGGTAAAATAATTTCTAACAGTAGTAGAAGGTTTGTAAAACTTCTTTTCAGTTAATTTTGTAAAGATGCCATAAAGTTTTTTTTCTATTTTATTTTATTTTATTTTATTTTGCCAAAATTTTTACAAAAAAAAACATCATAGAAGAAAAAATGCATATAAAAAAACATTTAGAAACAGTATTTAACTACAAAACAGTGTTGGCAAGTTATTAAAAAATGTAGCAAACTTTCATATTTTTTGTTTTTTTGGAGCGATTCTCATCTACCTAATTTACGTCCAGACAGTTGGATCACCTATCAGTTGTCAATATTGATAAGAGTCGTTTAATATCACACACTTGAAAATAATATTATTCCTAAAAGTATGCAATATTAAGTTATGCCCAAACTGCCATTATTTACAATGTTTAAAATAGATTTTCAAGGATATTTAACTTATGCTATAAAATTTAAGTTATTAATTTGTTAAGAACTGCAACACTTTGAGTTAAACCCGCTGTTCAATGCATCTGAAGCTTATATAATATCTCTCTTTAAAATATTAATTTTCTTGTAAAGACTTCTCCCAACATTTGACTTCTCTCAAAACTTTAAACTTATTATTTATTAAATACAAGTTGGATTGGTATTAAAAACCAAAACTTATAAATTATACAAAAATTTAGCATTGAATATAATAAAGATAGTAATAGAACTGCTATTTTATTTTAATTTGACTCCGAAAAATTATTCTAATTTTCCCTATGAGAATTTCTGACATTAAATGTTAAACATTTTTTATTGTTTCATTTCTGTTTCATTTTTCTTCTTTTCTTTGACATTTGAGTAATTCTTAACACTGGACAGAACCGAACTACGAGTACTTACTCGTATATACAGTTACAAAACAAATTACATTTTTTTTCGTTAATTTTTCATGAAAATAAAGTACAGTTGTTATACCATATATCCTAGTAGTCTAGTATACCTCAATTTTTATTTACTGTTCTACACTTATACGATTAAAGTTATATATGCTGTCTTGTTTTTTTTTTCAAAATATCTCTGTCCTTTTCTATTTTTTTAAATATTTTTTTAAAATAATTTTTTCATTTCTTTGTTCTTTTTGTTTTGTTTTTTTTTTGTACTGTCGGCTACTTGCTGCATATACAACTGCATCATCAACATTGTTTGTTGTATAGTATATTCTGCATCAAGACAAAGTTTTTTTTTTTTTTTTTATTTTTGAGTTTTTTTAATGTTTGCTTGTAGAAATGTTTCCTTGAATATATCCGAAAACGACACCCCAGTAACAAAAAGCCAAAAAAACAAAAACCCAAAAATAAAAATAGGAAATAAAAGAAAATTAAAAGTTCTAGACTAAATTTTACCATCCTGTTTTTATAGTGCTGAAAAAGAGTTAATGTCCTTATAAAAAAATAATAAAACTGTTGTAGGAACAAAAAACAATTTAAAGGCGAAGCAATGCTGCAATAAAATAATAAAAAGCACTAAACAAACAAACAAAAAAAATTAGATATATGCACTGGTAAAATAAATGTTGCAATGCAATGAACAACAAGTACAACATGAAAAAAAAAATAATAAAATAATCAAAGGAAAAAAACCCAGGAAAATTTTCTGAAGAAAGTTCCTTTTTTAACATGAACTTAAGGAAACATAAAAGAAATCAATAGTAGGCTGTGTACATGCATATTATAGGATGCGACATCTTCGTTAAAACGTAATGTTCTTCTAATAAGGCCTTCTAGAAGACCGTTTGCATTACTTGTCAGTTTCAACAGTATAGGTTCTATACTTATATATTATAGGATGCTGCCTCTTCATTCAAACCAAATGTTAATATAATAAGGCAGAAGAACTTCTATATTTTCTCTCAGTGTAATTTGTCTAAATAAATTTTTAGCAATAAAAATCTCTGGTAAATTTGTCGAGAAAATCGTTAGTTTTAAAAGATTATTAGTCATTGATTTAATCCCTTCCTGAACGACTGTCCAATGACATGCTTAAGTACTTAACCAAGGTTCAGAAACTATTGAAAGTGAAATCTCTTATAAACTTTAATGTAAATTCGAATTTTAGAAATGGTGGACAATATCCCGTGTGAAATTTGAAGAAAGTAGTTTCTATTCTAGATATTAGAGATTTCGTATAACTGCAGCTTTGCTTCTTGATAAACATCGTAAACAACTAAATAGCTAGTTCTTAAGGAATAATGAGGCCAGTTTTTCAGAACACATATTCTAAACGAACGCTTAACTTCATTTGACCAATAAGTTCTACAATTTTTTTTTAAATAAATTCTACACAATTTAAGAAAATTTTTTTGCCAAAAATAAGAAAAGTCTTAACTTTGAAAAAAGTGCAGCCATTTTTTGTCTTTCTTTTATTTATAAACTATAATAAAAGAAAAGGCAAAACAAAAGTTAGACTTGAATTTTCTTATATTTTCTCCACATGCAGCTTGTGAAAAGAAGTACTGAAAATTCCTTCAGGATATTTTCAATAAAAAATGCACATCAAAACCAAAAAAAAAAAAAAAAAAAAAAAATTGGAAAAACTTTTTTATTTCTTTAATTTTAACTTTTCTTTATTGTTATTTACTCTTCTTTCATTTTTTGTCTTGCTCATATTAATATTTATTGGTCTGCTGACTTGAAAAGTGGAAAAAAATTTGTTGAATACTTTAAATAAAACTATAAGCAGAATAATAATAAAAAGTTATGTTATTTGTGTATGTGTGTGCAATGTTCATGCAAATAAATTATATGTCTTATACGTATTGCATATAAAACTTAAAAAAATGTGTCCCGCGGTAAGAACTGTATCCGTTAGAAGGCAACTAGGCGACATAAATTGCGTCAAAAAATTGTATGTGATGGGTGACGATTGACATAGACGCCACTCGGTCACTCTCTCTGATGCCTACTCACTACTAGATGTTAGCTGGATGTTCTCCTGGAACTTGGGCTATATTCTTGATAAAATGATTCTGGGGCCTATTGTTCATTATTTTTGTATATTTTGCTTAAAAGGTGTTTAGAACTTTGATCTTAATTTATATTTTAATTATTTCAGTTATACTTAAAGTACAAGAACAAGTGATCTTCCATGCCCAACAGTTCGAAGAACAAATCTCCTATGCGTAAATACTTGATGCAAGCAGTATTTCTTTAGTTCACTTAACATTTTTTACCATTGGAAGCAAATAAGCTATGTGTTTCTGGATTTTAGTTTGACTTTCCATCGACTATAATTTCGAGCGTCTTAAAAAGTGTTGCCGTTTTTTTTTAATTTAACACCAACTTTATTTTTTTCCATTAAGCATCTCTGATTTAAATAAATACTTAACTAATTTTAAGTCTAAAACAAATGTTTTTTTTACTGGATTTATAGGTTAATATTGAATACTACATAAATTTTAACTACAGTCGGTAAAAATTGATTACACAATTTCGTTAGGACTTAATATTACAAGTCCATTTTCATAAATCAGGTACCTTTATATTCAATACAGCACAGCTCTGAAATATAAAGTTATGCTTTGGGCAAAGGAATTATTTTTTGATTTTTGAAAGAAATTATTAACCGTTTAAATTTTAAACTTATACCTGAACATTATAAATACACTCCTTTCTAATTACCTAGTTTTTAATAATTATTTAAACTTATCATGATTCAAATTTAATTATAACTTTATATCTATTATTTAATAGCATGCTCAATTTTAATTGAAAAATATAAAAAATGCAATACCTAGCACATCAATACTAATATACTTTTTTATATATTTTCAGGTTCTCTTTGAACACACAACGGAACAATAAGTTGGGTCCTTTGTGAAAGAGGGAATTTTTATTATAACTTATATTTAATTAAAGTAAAATAACGACTTTAAAACGTCGCATTAGGACGTCTATTATTTATTATTATTATTTGCAAATTTTAATGAAATGCTATTAAACATGAAATCAAAATTTAAATATAATTTAAATTTACAAAAAATTGAAGGGGAAATGATTACCGGAGTAGTAGGTGTTGTAGACGCCATTACCAGCACAATTATCAATATAAAAAAATTAGAGGCAACATTAAAACGATTAAATTTTAATGTATATCCAAATTGTTCATCATGGACGCGTATTATTTTCGTTATTATATTAATGACATTATTTCAATTAACAAATGGTAAACATTATTATCAAAATAGTAATTATCATGGTAGTAATAGTGGTAGTAGTATAAGCACTAGTAGTGGTAGTCATTTAAGTCATAGCCACAGCCACTTAAACAGCAATAGTAATCGTAACACACACAATATTAATAACAATAATAATCATAATAATAATAATGGTAATGTGCCTCTAATTAATGGTTTTGTTAGTCCGTTATCAGCTAGTAGTAGTCATAGTAGTGATAGCAGTAGTAGCAGTATTAATGATAATAATTATAATAATAATTTACCATCCATATCATCTCAACAAGGTTTTAATAATGAAGGCGGTGCCGGTAATCATCAAAATTATCATCAACAACGTTTTGCTATGGAACCACAAGATCAAACAGCAGTTGTTGGTTCACGTGTAACATTACCCTGTCGTGTCATTAATAAACAAGGATTATTACAGTGGACAAAAGATGATTTCGGTTTGGGAACACATCGTAATTTAAGTGGTTTTGAACGATATTCAATGATTGGGAGTGATGAAGAGGGTGATTATTCATTGGATATATATCCGATAATGCTGGACGATGATGCTAGATATCAATGTCAAGTAAGTGGTACACATAATAATCCAGCAATAAGATCGAATTTTGCAACATTAACAATACTGGTACCACCGGAAAATCCAAAAATTGTACAAGGTTCTAAAATTTTAACAACTGAAGATCGTAAAACAGAAATTGAATGTATTTCTGTTGGTGGGAAACCGCCAGCTGAGGTAAGATTTATTATGAGTTTAATTATAAGTTTCCCTTGTTAAATCCAATTTCTATTTTAAAAAATTAACAGATAACATGGATTGATGGACATGGAAATGTTGTTAAAGATAATGTTGAATATAGTGTACAACAATTACCGGATATGAGACGTTTTACAGCTAAATCTGTATTACATTTAATACCAAAACAAGAACATCATAATACAAATTTTACATGTCAAGCACAAAATACTGCTGATCGTACATACAGATCTGTTAAAATTCATATTGAGGTAAATTTAATTCTGTAGTTTAGTTGTTTTTGCCCAGAAGTTTTTTTTTATATTTTGTAATAATTACTGTACCTAACAATTGCAAATTGCTACAATAATGCTGTCAATTAAAATATAACTTAAACTGCATTCCACCCACTTAATTTACAGCTTTTAACATTTTTATAGTATAATGGTAATCAAAAATGCCTTTGAATTATTTAAAAACGCTTTTCCGTTCCCAGATTTGAAAGAAAAAAAAATATTTTATTTTACTATTTATTGCCAATAGATTGCGTTGCAATAAATAAATTGAAAAAAAAAACGAATGAATTGATGGCGTAATGACATACTGCGGCGTGTGTCAGTTATTTTCTACTAAGTTATTTTGCAATATTTTTCTTCTCATTTCCTGGAAAACGTATTTTATAAACGTATTATTTGCTGCCTTGTTTTTAGATACATGAAGAATTGGCATTTCTTTTCTATATTGAAAAATAATAAAATTTAATCTTTAATACATATTCGTTGCGATGGATCGCAGGAGAAGAGAACAGATTTTGCTGCATGTGAATTTTCCATTAAATACTTAATAGATTGTAGCACATTCAATACAAATATTTATTTCTTCAGACTCAATTCTATTTGAGACAAACAAAAGTCGAGGGGCAACATAATATTATACATTGATTCTATTTTTTCTGATAAAAAGAATTGATTAAATTTTTTTTTTTTTTTTTACTACCTAACAGGTAAAATATGCTCCAAAAGTTAAAGTGAGTATAATAAGTGGCGCATTAGCTGGAGGACGTTTACCAGAATTAGCGCAGGTGCGACTTGAATGTAAAGCGGATGCTAATCCATCTGATTTAAAATATCGTTGGTTCATCAATGATGAACCAATTATTGGTGGTCATAAAACGGAAATGGTAAGAAATATAAAGAAAAAAGATTAAAAAATTTACAGAAACAAAAAGATAAAGAATTAAAATTTAAAAAATAAAGCAAAAGTGAAATTACAATTATCTTGATTAGAAAAATACAATAAATAATGAAAAAAAAAAATCGTATTTATTATCTAAAGTTAGTTAAGTTGTACAATCTATTTTAAAGTATTGTATAGTGTGCCATAGGGAAAATTTAACTTAAATATTTACTTTTTAATGACTAAATTATTGTTTTAATTTTGTGATTTTGAATTTTTAACTTCAACTTAAAAAAGGAAAGTTTAAATTTTAATACAATAACTATGATAAATATAATAATAACTTTATTTTATAAATCTTTTTCATTTAATTGTTTATAACTTTATATTTTGAGATTTTCTTATGGTTTGATTAAATTTAAAATTTTTTTTTTATTTATCTTTGGTACAGGTGATAAGAAATGTTACACGAAAATTTCATGATGCTATTGTTAAATGTGAAGTTCAAAATTCTGTTGGAAAATCAGAAGATAGTGAAACATTAGATGTAACATGTAAGTATATGGAAATATGGAAATTTTTTATAAGTTATATACTTAATATATAAACACAAAGAAAGAGTATGAATGCAACCGTAAGACTACTAAAGGGGAGGCTATATTTGATAGCCACTTTTGAAGCTTAAAGCTTTTAATATAATTTTATTACTTTAAACAACGAATAGCCGCAAAATTAAATTAGAAACTCAATATAGATTCTTTTGTTTGATTCCAATTTAATTATTTCTAATTGGTATGAAAGTATGTCTAAAGACATTCAACTGTGGATGATTTTGAAGACAATTACCTTTTGCTTCCTTATTTTGTAAATTTTCAAGCAAACTTCAAATCTCTTGAAGTATTGTCATCTTTAAGATAATAGTTATAAGAATTTCCTTGTGAAAATGAAGGAAAACTTCCCAAATAATTTTTATCAGGACATCTTTAACAGTTATATAGTATGATTCTATGGATAGGCCTACTGAGTTGATATCTAAAGAACAATTGAATGAATTGATTAATTGCAATTGCTTGCTAAGCACATATTTAATGTAACTCTTGTTAAATGTGTTTTTGAATAATGCAATATGAAAAAACAGGTACTTATTATACGCTTAGGTGTACATATTGTTCATAAACCTAACTATTGTTGTTGAGTTAAAAAAAAAAAATTTCAAATTTGAACTTAACCAAAAACAATTCACAGGAATTTTAAAGTATTAAACTTTCCATTATTTACCTTTAAACCAAACCAAAAAGTAAAAATTAATTAAGACTAATTATTATTTAAATTTGTTTTAGAAATGAATATGAATGAATAGACTGTATCACGAAACCTTAAGATTAGAAAAATATTTTATGAATAATGAAAGTTTTTTAAAATGTACCTAAAACATTTTTTCTTTTAGTTTTCTTTTTAAATTAAATTACAGAAAAATTTTATAGGTCTTATAAAAAAAAAAATATTTAAATTTTAATTAATTTAATGCCTTTAGATAGAAATTATTATGGCCTAACCATAAGTCAAACTTGTGGTATATAAATAATATTTTAAATGGTATCTATGTCTTTATATATTGCAAAAAAAAATACTGTAATGACTTTAGTAATTATTAATGCTCGTGGACATTAGAAGTTTTATCTATTTGTTAATGTAATAATTTTAAAAAAAAAATGTAGAAAAAAATTTAAAAGATTAGAGTATTATGTTCTTTAATCATTTTATAAGATTTATAAGTTAAGACATTTAATTTTTATAATTTATGAATTAAATAGAAAAAAGAAAAGAGTGAGCTCTGATTAATATAATTACATTTTTGAAAGTTTTATTATCTTATAAAAGAATCTCTAAAGTTTTTGCAAAAGTTGGAATAAAAGATAAACTATAACTAGTGGAATGAAAAAGGTTTGTTTGAACATATACAAATTAAATATTCGGTCATAGTAAACTTTTTACGCGTTTTGTTATAAGGACATACAAAAATTAATTTTAATCTGTTATCGTATACATTTTAATTTTTTTTCTCTTACCTCGTTTGGACGCAAAGGGCTTCAACTTGAAGTTGCTATTCAATTCTATTAATAGCTTTTTCTACTATTTCGTTCCAGGATGTTTCGTGCCTCTTTAATTCATTTAGCATCGTTCTTTTCCATATTGATCTGAGACTACCTTTTGACCAGGTCGCGCCATTGTTGCTATGAATTCTTCACTTTTTGGTGTATGGCCAATTGGTCAGAGTATTCGGCATATTATTCTGAGATATTTATTTATGGGAACCAGTCAATTATTCTTAATGGAATTAGTGAGCAAGTCCTGATTTGCAGTCATATGTTTAAGTAGATTTTACGCACGAATTGAATATTGTTAGTTTGGTTCCTTGCAGTGTGGGACACAATGGCTCTGTTAAGGGACCTCTTTGGCGAACGCATTATTTCGCGCAGAAGTGATTTAAATTGGCCCCCCGTTCACCGGATTTTTCCACGCCACAACTGTGGATTGTTTTCTACAGCTGGCCTCAAAAAATTGTCTAGCATCGTTCGATTTTCAGCACTAGTAATCGAAACTGAGGTGCCATGTGCATTTTCAAAGAAATATGGACCAATGATCCTTTTAGACAATACACCGCACCAAACAGTACACTTAAGTGGGTGTAATTAAACTGTTGTTGGATTCTCCGTAGCCCATATCCTGCAGTTTTGTTTGTTTACGAAACAATTCAATTAGAAATGGGCTTCATTGCTCATTATCAAATTAAAATTTCAAAATTAAATTCAACATTAGATTTTCAAAATAAAATTCAACAATGGTTGATCGCTGTTCTTTTGTATACTGTTCCATTTCCAATTCCCCAAGTTTTCTTCACAAAATTCTGAAATAAAAATAAAAAATATAAATATATTTAAAAAGTTATTAAACATTCAAACCATATTGGTCGTTATGCGCGTGCCACCCTGTATTTTATGTGAAGTCTACTGAAGGCTGTTCTAACTTTATCGATTCCATTTTGTACATCTTCGTTGGTGTCACCTGTAGACGAAATGATAATTTAAATTATCTTAAATGAATATATTATTTAATTTTTTAATTTATATTAATTGAATGTATATTATAATCAACTTGCATTCATAGTTTATTACTCACATTAAACTAATTTTCATTCATGATTTATAACTCACACCAAATAAAAGAAATTTAAGAAACTGAAATTTAATATTAGAGTAACATCTGAAATATAATTTTTTGAACAAATGTTTTGAAAATTATTAAATTCAACATTATATAGTAATAATTAATATAACAATTTATTAAGTTCAAAAAAAGGAAATTGAAATAATATTAATCGTACTTATCCTAACTCTTATATTTACCAATCAACTTATTTAAACTAAAACTTTAATTTAAGTTAGTAAATATAAATAAAAAGAATTTATTATTTTTAAATTCAATTATATTATATTTTAATTTCTATTATGTAAAATTATTGAATTAGAAAAATTCAATTTAATAAATTATTTAAATTCTTTATTATTAATTTAATAAATAAATCACACGTTGTTCAATATATTCTACGTAATTGATAAAATATTTTTATTTTTAAAATTTCAAAGAAAGTTTATTTTATACCTTAAAGATTTCTTTGAGTACTAAACAAAAACAAAAATTTTTAAAAAGTTACTAAAGACAAAAGAAAAATATTTTCTAAAAATTAAATTAAGTATTTTTATAATATATTATTTTATTTTATTTAATTTTATTTTATTTAATTTTATTTTATTTAAAGAAAATAATAATTTAATTATATAATAATAATTATTCCAACACTAACAATTATTCACCTGAAATTTTCACATTTTCTTTTAAAATTTAATTTATTATTTTTGTGATATTTTTTTTAAATTGATTAGAATGAATTTTTTAAAATTTGTTTTTTCTTAATAAATTTTTAATTGTCTTGTGGTAGTTTTTTGAATTTTCAATAAGTCACTTCTACAATCAACATAAATAATATAGACCTATTATTTAATCACAAAACTCAGAAATTCAAAATAATATCTCTTAAATCATGTTTCTTTAATAATATATCTGTAATATAAATTCGACCCTAGAAATTTGCTTTCTTTCCCTAGAAATTTGCTTTGTTCAAAATGAATCTAGGATATGTTACAGATTTATGAGCTTTAGATTCAATACAATCTATACACTAAGGAACTTCAACTTTCTTTGAAAAATTTCGACAACTTTATTTACCCTCCAGTGTTATGTTCAAAAACCAGCAGACTTCAGAAAATTGTACAGATTCAGAATATTTAGATTCAATACAATCTTGAAAGCGTCAATACTTTTATGAACTCTGGATTCTTTAAAAAATATCTAGATAAATTTATCTACTTTAACCAGTTATTTTCAAAAATCAAGAGATTCCAGAATATTTTACAGGTTCATCAGGATTTTTAGATATAGATTTTCAGTATTTTAAGATTTAATACAATCAGGGAAGCTTCTTAATCGAATCGAATCTTTACTTTAAGAACTTTGACTTTTGACGCTTCAAGCTTGTGTGTCAAATTTTGACATTATATCAATCAAAATTTCGGAACTTCATAAAATGATTTGACAAAAAATTAGAAATTCAATTGAACTAAATTCTGATACTAGATTTAAAAACAATTATTCAAAAATTTAATAAACTTAGGTAATAAAAAAAAAGTACTACTCATTATTCGAATTTCAATATATTGATAAAATAACTAAATGAAGTTTAGGGATGCAATGGGAATAGAAAAAAGTACCTTGGGACAAAAGAAAAATTTATATAAATATTTACTAAAACTTTTAATTTGATTCATCAATGATTCAATTAAACATTCTTTAATAAAATTTTAATTTACCATTATTGTTTATACGGGCCTATGACAATTGTTCTAAATGCAAAAATACATTTCACATATTGCCATTTGGCAAAAAACACTTATAACTAAATGTGCCTTAATAAAATACTTTTAATAATTGGTATTTAATTAACAAACAATTTATTAATTATACAGGGTGTTTCTTAATTATATGCAAAAATTTACAAAAACTTCAACATTTTTTAAATGTAGATGCTCGCAGTTTGAAACTGTAAAAGATAGAAAATGAGTAGGCGATTGTGCTTCTTAAGCTTTCAAATAGTTTTACAGAATTTTCATAAGTAGTTTAGAAACAGAGTTAAGAGTAAAATTATGAAAACTAAAAAAAATATTGAAATTTTATTTAAGCCCCCATATCTTGGAAACTAGGAGAGGCCCAGCTTAGCCTCAATACAAAAAATTTGCCTGCTCATAAGTTCCTATGCAGTGGTATATAGCATTGCATTAACTAAGAAACACCATGTATATAAAGGTTTCTTTATAATAAGTCACCTCTCTTGAATAGCGTTCGGGTAAAATTTACTTTTGCGGAATAAATTTAGACAATCTGACATACTCCCCATTATATACTTTTACCTTGAAAGAAAAATTTGATTTCCTGCAATTTCAATTCAATTATTTTTTTTTGTATTCTATCAAAGGAATTTAACAAAAATATATTTGGTATATGTATTGCATTTCCTATAAATAATTTTGTTTTTAATTTTAAAATTTTGTAAAAAAGAAAACAAATATTTAATTTAAATATGATTGATTTTTAAAAATTTTTTAAAGTAAATAAAGGTAAAAAAATATTCTATTATTTACTTAATTATTATCATTACAAAATACATTTTTCATAAATTCTTTATTAAGTAAATTTAATATACCTATATACTAAAACTGATTAGTATTATATATACTATATACGTTTATGATAAGTAAAAGAATTTATTGTACCCTAGAGATGAATTTATTGAATATCGATCATAATGAATTTTTTTTTTAAAAAATATTTTAAGGCATTTTTATTTTATTAAGTTTCTCAGTTTTATTTATAGTAAGCAAAATAATAAGTAATCTATTTAAGGTATTATAGCAATACTGTTTTTTTCTTGATTAATTAAAGTTTTAGAAGTCAGTTTCTTTTTACTCTGTTACTCTACGTGGAAGCATAAGGCATCTATGATAATTCAGCGATCACTATTAACAACGCCAGATGTTGTTAGATTGAACTCGCCTTCGATTACTTTAGGGATTCCATACTAGGACCAATCTTGTTGTGTTGGCAGTTTATTTCCCACGAGTGTGGTGTGGCCTATCCAACTCCATTTTCTATATTGTATTTAGCTCATTACTGATTCCTTACCTGCTAACTGCCATAAGTCCCTATTACTGATGGTGTTCGGTCAGAATATTTCACATAGTCTTCTCTAGCATTTGATCTTGAATTCTGATCTAATTACTGATTCCTTGCCTGTTGATTGCCATAAGTCCGCAGTACTGATAGTGTTGAAACATAATATATGGCATATTCTACTATAGCACTTGATCTTGAATATTTCGATTTCTGTCGCATGTTGTTAGCACGTTTTCAGTCAACGAAGTTTTGCTGCTACTTTACACATGCTTTAAATATTCTCAGTTTTGTTTTTCTGGTAATTTAGCCTCTTTTCCATATTGGAATTAATTTAACAAATTTACCAGTTATAGCTTTTTTCAACAAATTCACCAGTTATAGCCGACAAATGTTTATTAACATATTTTTTTTGCACCAAACACATTCAATTGATCGAAAGGGTTGATTTAATGATTTAATATTTAATAATAGAATTCAATTCTTCGGTACGATTTCATGATTTGGCGAGAATTTCATTATTGTTCGGAACTCCTGATCAGTAATTTTGTCTAAAGTGGGCTTCTTTCAGTTCATTCTAATGAAGTCAGTTATTGAAGAAAAACTGATGCAAGATTAAGAATTACTTGATTTTGCATCTATGTATTCAATCATGGCCCATTCTTCCGACAAACTAATCTCATTGTCTTAAGTGTTGTAAGTTTCAGTTTATGCTGGATTCAAAACCTTGTAAACTAAGCCAATTGCCTGGAAGAATTTTTTTCATTCTACTTATACATTATGTTTAAAAATACATATCTTTCACCTGGAGTTAAGGAAAAGAGGATAAAGGTCTAAGAGGAGAGAGGAAAGACAAACTTTTAAATTAACCCTAAACTTAACTTTTTAGAAAACTTTCAGATATTAAAAAATTAATAAAAAATAATATCAAACCTGAATTTGGATAGTATGACTTGTCTCTAACTTGAATTCATATATAACTATACTTTTAAATTTAATTCTATAATCATTACCACTAAACAAATTTTTTTTCAAAAAGTTCATTTCAGGTTTAACAAACAAAATTAACAAAAGAATATCAATTTTAAGGATTTATTTGTCCAATAATACTTAAAAATAGTTATAAAAAGTATTTTTATTTATTGTCTTTGTCTTTATCTTTTTCTTTAATTCTATTATGTTTCGTCCTTTTTTTTTATTGTTCTGCTTTACAAAAAAACAAAACCAAATCTATTCCTTTCGTCCTTTCATATAATAAAAACAAAAAGAAGACCAAAAAAAAAAAAAAAACAGTCATATACAAACACAAAAACAAAACCCAATCCTTAATTTAAGATGCAAATCTTTAAAATCAGTCCTAAATTCACAGTACATAATATTATATAAACTTATCATTCATATTAAAAAGCTTTTCAACTCTATCATAAAAACAAAAAAAAAAAACATCCACTATATCTATCTCATTCTAACATATTAATTCTATTTAAAAAGATATACATTTATCTATTAGATATACCTATATTTCTTTAGAAGAAAAAATCTAAAACAACAGTAATAAAAATTTGAAATTTTTTTTTTATAATGTTTGATAGATTTTAAATTCTTAGAAAAAAATAAAAAAATAAAGTAAGAAAGCAATAATGAGAAAGAAAGAGAAAAAAAAAAGAAAATGAAAATAAACCACAATAAACCCTTAACCCTTTTATTTTAATATCCTCTTTACAATTTTATAACTTTCATTGATTTCATTGACTTTTTATTATTTTATAATATTATTTTATTTTGTTTTTTTTGTATTCTATCTCTGTTTATCTTCTTATATTATTGTTTTTTCTCTTTATTTTTTTTTTTTTTTGTTTTTGTTATTTTTATTTAATGTTGTTTTCATCTCTTTTCCGTATTGTCATTGCATTTTGATTTCTTTCCGTATTAAATTGTATAAAAATACTGACAACATGTATATGTACATACAATTCACAGGATTGCCAGATCTACAAGATTATTTTGATTTATATTATACTTAATAAAATTATTCCGAAGTTGTTTAATTTTTTTCTTAAATCATTTCTTTGACATATGTCAAAAATTTAACTGTAAAAGTACTAGCAGTTATTGCAGTCCTATGAAAAAAATTGAAACTTGACTCAAAGATAAAGTTGAAGGTCATAGTTGAAGATTTAGAATTTTAATTACAACTGCTCCCCGTATTAGTATACATATTTTTCTCCTTAGGGATTTTAGCAAACGTCAACACTGGTTCTTTTCTAAATCGTAAACCATTTGACGATCATCTATTAATAATTTTTGTATTTAATTTGCAGTAAATTGTTCATAACTTTACAGTAGCAATAAAATTGTAGCTGAATTGCGTTGATTTTTACAAAATTTTGCGTCGTTATGCGTCAATGTAGTGGGAATAGGCATCAATTAAAACCTGAACAACACTTTCTCAGCCCTTTGCATTCATCTATAGTTTTCAAATTACACTTTTTTAAAAATATTTAACGGTATTTTAAAACTAGCAGTTACGATGGTCTGTCAACTCTAATTTATTTCTAATATAATACGTGTATATATATATAATATATATATACATCTATAATTCAATTGAACTACAAGTTAACCTATATATCCATTTATTTCAATATTTTCTTCCATATAAATAAATTAATACCTATATATTATATAATATATCTCTTTGTGTTTTATATATATACGTATATATCAAATTACATATTTATATATATATATAAATAAGAAAAAATAATAATACTATGGCATTTTTATATACTGAACATTTATTTTCGAATCAATGTTAATAAAATTTCACTTTATACTTTACATTTATATTTTTATTTTTTATTTTATTTTATTTTTTTTTTTTACCACCAGATGGACCACAATTTAAACAAAGGCCGCAATCAGTTGAAGCAGATATTGGTACAACTGTATCATTGAATTGTGAAGTTGATGGAAATCCACAACCTGATATCGTATGGATTCAGCATCCAATTGATAGGGTAAGAAAAACAATTTCTATATACATATATAAATGTATGATACATATATACTTTGTTGTTGTTATTATTTTAAAAGGAAGAAAACATATTTTTTTATAAATAAGAAAGGATATTTATTTTTCATAATAAAAGACGTAATAATGATATTAGAAAGAGATAGATAATATAATTTTAAAGAATTGAAAATTTAACAAAAACAAAAAAAGGTTTGTTCAAGAAAATTTTTAATTTGTGTTATAACAAGATATTGGTAACTTTATTCAAGGTTGTAATAAGCTCAAATTTCAATTTAACTAGGTTTTTGAAAATTGTGAGTTGAGCTAACGGTTGTTCTACAGTTTGTTTAGCAGATGTTAAATTCGTTCAATATTTTAGCACGTTAACATTAAGTCCAATCAACTCATGAGAAACTTTTTACAACTCTTTTAACCTAATACAAGCTTTTTAAATTTCGAATTATGAACTAACTGGTCTGCCAGAATCTTAAGCGCAGCTATTTTTTCTAAATTGGCAAAATTCCTCAAAATGTTGAGTTCGTTTCCACTTGAGTCCAATCTACTTCTGATGACATACGGAATATACAAAAAATGCGATTTTTAATTAGTTCAGATCATCAGAGGCATTTCGAACTTCATTCTTCTAACAATGTGTTGATTAATTAAGTTTAAATCGGATAATGTAACTTAATCTTTGGTGAATAGAATTAATTGTTAGAAATACGAATGATACCAAAAAGAAATAGTACAGAAATGATTAACTGATCACTTATTTATTATCAACTTCATAATCAAATTCTTATCCCATCTAAATTTTTTATTCTTCTGCTTTTGTTTTCCTATAATATAAAACAACAATCACATTTTTTACATTTAAAAAAAACAATTGTATCTAACATTTTTGTAATTTTCTATTTCGTTTTTTTTTTCGGTAACAGGTTGTTGGTGTTAATTCAAATTTAACATTTATTGTAACAAATGAAACAGCTGGACGTTATTATTGTAAAGCAAATGTACCAGGTTATCCAGATATTCAATCAGATGCATCAATATATGTTAAAGGATCACCAATTGTTACATCAAATCGTTTTCAATATGGTTTAATTGGTGATACAGCACGTATTGAATGTTATGCTATTAGTGTTCCAAAAGCACGTCATGTATCATGGACATTTAATGGACATGAAATTAATAGTGAATCTGGTGGTTCAAGTGATTATTCAATATTAAGTGATACAGTACCAGGTGGTGTTAGATCAACATTAATAATACGTGATAGTGAATCATATCATTATGGAAAATATAATTGTACGGTTGTCAATGATTATGGTAATGATGTTGCTGAAATACAATTACAGGCACAAAGTAAGTATAATAATTTTTATTTTTCAATAAAAATTAAATTATTAAAATATTGAAGAAATATAAAAGATTCAAATACAAGCTGCCAAACCTTTTAATTTTATTATCAACTAGAAGCAAAATTGTTATATCACTTTAAATTTATTCAAATTTATACTTTGTAAGAATTTTAAAGTCTAATTTTATGCAAAAAAAAAAAAAAAAATGTTTATTTAATGATTAATTGTAATATTATTAAGAAATATATATTAATTTATAGTAATATAATTATACAGCATTCCCCGACGTTCTGGTTCCATCCGTAGGCCAATATTTTAATTAAAAATTCAATGCTAAGTACTCAATCAATTATATTTGCTATGAAAAAAGGTTCATTAAACTATTCCAAATAAACTTGTATTGACTTATCAAGAAGTTTAAATGAACACTTTTTGCATGGCTAATTTTGTAAAACAACTTTATAACGGTATTTCCTCAATTAAAAAAAAAACTTATCACGCAAACAAGAAACGATCTAAAAAAAAGATAAAGAAAAAATTTAGTTATTTATATAAATAAATTCATTTAAAATTGAACTTTAATTATACTTTTAAGATTTAAAAAAATAAATCATCGAATCCAATCAATATTATCTATTTTTTCCTTTCGCCTTTATCTTTTCTATCCGTTTAGATGTCATTTGATCGATGATGATACGCAATGTTGACACGTACAAAATTTATTATATCCAATTTATATTTCTATCATTTGTGTTTTTTTTTTGTTTTTTTTTTATTAAACTCTTTTTAATTGTGACATTTAATGTCTTTCTTTAATAGTTCCTTTATTTTGTTTTTGTAGTAAATTTAACACTTTACATTGAAAAAAGAGTAACCATGACAACCAAGTTGGGTATAAAGTTTTCTATAAAAAGATTAAGAGATCATAAATTGATGATATATTTAGTATAATGTTAAAAATTGTATGTATATACTTTGTTGTATGTATAGTGAAGGCATTTAAATGTTCACAATTATATTATGCATGACATTAGAAGCTCGTTTGTTATAGAGATTAAGTTTCATTCGGCTATTCAATTACATTCTAATGAAAATTTATTAATGATGTTAGGTTCAAAATTCTATTACACCGGATAAGTAAAACTGAAGAAAAAAAAACTAATTATTATTGCATAAGAAACTTGCTTTAAGAATTTGTTTTTGTTTTTTTTCTTCTTCTACTTCATTATCATCTATACCTTTGATAATGGTGACCAATTAGATCCTGATTTCATTTACCTTATAATAAATTGAGTAAGAAAAACCAGTTAAAAAAACTACGAATTATAATCTTCTAATTTGAACTATGCATGAACTGTGGAAAGCATAGAAGGGGGGAATGATACGAGATTGGAAAAAAAAAAACAAATGGAAAACCTGATGAAAGAAACATTCCTTTATGTAAGATCTACTCCTAGATTAAAAAATTAATTTCAAAACTGGCTATCAATTAAGTAAAAGAAAACAAAAACTTGTAATCAATTTGATTACGATCAAAGACACACACACACTCATAATAATTTTATTAACAAAACAAGGAATATATTATAATAAAAAATTAAATTCTTTGTAACTATAGTTACATGTTATGTTATAATTTATGCTTAGAAATAAAATTTCATGCTTATGGGTGTCATTTAAAACGTATTATAATAAAAATCGAAGAAGAAAATTGAATGGGTTGCTATATTTATTTGATGGTGTACAAGTTGTTGCAACAGGACTTTATTACCTTAGGACATTTGTCTTAAATTATGAGCTAATACATAAATATATAAGGAAAAAATGTATATGCATTCATTTAAGTCAGTACAGGTACTGTGGGAATAACATGATATATATATATATCAACTTTATATTAATTGGAATTTTTTTCTATTATAACTAAAATTAAAAAATAAAATAGCTTTGAGTTTGAAATTATGCATGCTAATTGTTTAAACGTGAGCCTCTAAAAGCTATTCTACTATAATTATCCACATTTACACACTTTCTTATGTTGAAAATATTTTTCTTAAAAAATTAAAAAAAAATGGTTTGTTTTGTTCATATTATTAATTCAATTTAAAATCAATTAAATAGATACAATAATGTTAAGTTACTTTGGATTCTAAACCTGTTACAAATGCAGTTACAAAACATTGAATTTTATCTCTCTCTGGTGTTCTGGAAAAAGATATTGGACGCAAAAATTAAGACCAGATAAATCAGATTTATTTAGAAATTTTTTAACAGAAGTAAATTAGATGATACGACATGACAGATGTCCCCTCACTCAACTATTTAATTTGTCATTTTATTTCAAAGCCGTTTTGGTTAGGACGTCGGTCTTTCAATCGAAGGGTCTCGGGTTCAAAACGTGGTCGGACCATATCTAATAAAAAAAATATAATTTAAAATTTATATCAATAATAGTTTATATAACATAATATAAAAATATATACCTCCACACCCTAAAAGGGAAAGGCTGAATCACTCAAGGGGATTGTTCATAAATAAATAATTTTCCAGCCAAATGTACGAGTAAATAATTTAAATGTAATAAGATTATGTCGTCGTTAAAAATACTGCGGTATTATAAACCTATTAAGTATTTTTCATTATATTCCAATGACTAATTAAAATTAATCATTTTTCATATTCCTTTATCACTTCTAACGATTATCTTACTCTAAACTTTTTCATAATTTTCACAAATTATTATAATTTTTTTTTTGTATTTACAGAAAGCGTACCATTATTAATGACAATAGTTGGTGGTATATCATCAGTTGGTATTCTAATGATATTAACAATCATTGTATTAATATATTTTAAATGTAAAAAGAATAAAGAATTACCACAAGCTGATGTAATTAGTGAACATCAAATAAATAAATTGGGTGTTGGACATAATCATTTAAATCATCATCATCAAAATCATATAAATATGAGTGGTATGGGTTTAGGTATGGGTATGAGTATGAAAGAACCAGGTGATCGTACATCAAATTATAGTGATTTAAAAGTTGATATATCATCTGGTTATGTACCATATGCTGATTATACAACACATTATAGTCCACCACCACAATATTTAACAACAATTCAACAGCAACAACAACAACAACAACAGCAACAACAAACAATAACAAATTCAACATCCAATACATTAAGTAATGGTAAAATAAATAATGGTGTTGATACATTGGATAGTAATAACTGTATGAATGGTATTGGTATTGTAACAACAGTTAAAGGATCAACATTAAATATAAATAATGGTAGTAATAGTAATACAAATAGTTTACAACATAATCATCATAATCATCATCATCAAAATCATTATCATCAACAAAGTAATGGTGGTAATATTACAGCAAATTTAGTACCAATGACATTTATGAATGGTGGTAGTTTAACTGGTAGTATTATTGGTTCAAGAGCTGGTAATGTTGTTGATATTTTAAGACAAGATAACGGTTTACCTAGTTTACAAAGTACATGTACAACGGTAACAACAAGTTTAGGTGGTAGTGGTTGTGGTAGTAGTTTAGTTAGTTCATCACCAAATGGTAGTACTAGTAATAGTATTAATACACATATACAACATCAACAGCAGCAACATCAACAACAACACAATCATCATCATCAACATCAATATTCATCATCTGGTTCTGGTAATGGATCAAGTTCTGGTATTGGTTCTGGTTCCGGTTTAAATGTTATTGATCCTAGATATAGTGCTATTTATGGTAATCCATATTTAAAAAATTCTAATTCATCATTATTACCACCACCAACAGCTGTATAATTTTTAAGAAAATGCATAATGTATTCTTTTCTTTTACATATTATTTTTTAATTATATAAATATATATATATATAAATTTTTTAATTTAACTAAAATTAAGAAAACATTCATACATAAATACGTACATACATTATATTGCATATATAAATAAAAATTCATTGAAATTTATTAAATTTTTAAATAGTACTTAAAAAATTTTATATTAAAAATTGTAAAATATTATAATTCTAAAACTAACACATACATACACACTTTAAATTTAAAAAAAAAATATTACTATATATACATATACATTATAAAAATAATCCTGTAAATTTTCCTCAAATTTTCTTTTAATAATTTTAAGTGAAAAAAAAATTATTTAAGTCTGATATACAACTACATAAACATACAGCCACACATATACATATACATACACATACATTAATATTTATAAATTCATAAATTTAAATTAAAAAAAAATTTGTACACAGAATATATAAGAAGAACTTTTGATAGAAAAAAATTATAAATTTAATTTAAAAAAATATTATTCTACAAAAAAAAAAAAATTAAATTAATTTAAAAATATAAATAAATACATTTAAATGAAAGGAAAGAATTTAAAATTAAACAAACTTTCAAAAAAGATATAAATTAAATTTTCTGAGTCAAATAACGGTACGACTAATCAAGCAGAAAATGAATAACTGTACTAAAACCAATCGGAAACCAATTTACAATATTTTTTCTGGAATCAAGCTAAGAAAAGACTTCAAATTGTTTTTAAATTATTAATTTGTGCAGCTATGAGTGGTAGTGTACGTAATACATCCTTTGTTCAACACATTCTCTGATATAGATTTCACCACTTAGCAGTATAGTTTGGCACTTACTACAACAAATATTAGTGAAAAAACCTAAAAGCTGAGCTAAAACACATGGAAATATACAATAATTTATTTTAGTTCCCGATTTACTTTATATCACCACCATATATGCACTCTAATGCTAATGGAATAGAAATTTCCCACATGTATTTTACTACATACTCAACTACTTTATTAATTTGCTCAAGCGCAATTCCTTTTTAAACTAATAACATAATTTTACTTAATACTTAATGTAATTTTTTGAAAGTCACCTCTATTTACTTAAGAGTAATTGATAAAGTCTACCTTTAATCTTTACTATTAAACTTTTAAAATGTTTAAGTGGAGTGATTAACATGTGCTGAAACAGACTTCTTCTGCCTTAGCTGCAAGCTACTAAATAATAATAAAGAGAGGAATGTGGCTTTTAGATCTATTGCGCAAATATAATTAAATATCTCCAGTTCATATGTTAATTATATTTGGAATATCTTTTACAATTATTTGATTCTAAAGGGTTAATAATTTTCAAGTACTTTCATTTAAATTATTGATTTTTATAATAATTGTGCAACTATACAAAATGCAATAAAATAAAAGTAATTTAAAAGCTATTTTATTTAAAATGAAATTTTATAAAATACATATATAAAAAAAAAAAAATAATAATACTATCAAATAACTGTAAATAAATAATAGTTATAAATTACAAACAATAGAATTAAAAAAAAAAAATATATAATTCAAAACATCCAGACAATATTCATTCAACGAAAAAAATAAATTAATTAATATTTTATTTAAAAAAAAAAAAAATATATAATACATCCTTCTCTTTCTTATTTAGTTACATATATTTTTTTTTTATTGCTTTCAGTTATTATTTTAAATTTTATTTTTGTTTTTGAAGACTGATCTCATGAAATAAATAATTTAAATATTTTTTTAATTTATTTTAAGAAAATATTTTCATTTTTTGCTACAATAATTATAAAAAAAAATATTAAAATTAAAAGGAAATTAAAAAATAAATTAGAAATTAAATAGAATATTAAATAAAAATAAACAAATATAATTTAAGTAGTTTATAAGAAAAGTAAGAATTGTGAGAGAATATTATGACATAAAAGTTAAGAAAAGCAGATATTTTATAAAGTAGTAGAATTTAGTGTGGTAAAATATAAAAAAATATAAAACAAGATATAAATTTTATTTGGGAACAAGGTATCACTTAGTTTTCATTATAAATACTGCGTTAAATATATTGTAATATAACACTGAATAAATGTAGACAATTTTACTCCGTTAAAAAACTTTATTGGCGCGCGCCATTTTATAATTCATTTGTGGCGCTACTTTGAATATTAACACTTTAATTTAAACGTGCTCGGTTTTATATGTCATAAAACGAAAACGTTAACAGAAACGGTTTTATATGTTAAATGTTTGACATTCTACAATTCAATCACATTATACAATAATTTAATTATAATTTTTTTTTTAATTTAATATCTATATAAAATCTATAATTTAATAATACTTTTTCAATATTATATCTGTCAGTGTAAAATTTAATTTGAAAGTTAATTATAAACTGAACAATTAATTTTTTGTAAAATAAATAGTTTAATTAAAATTAAAAAGGAAACAAAGAACTTTTTACAACGTAAGGCTTTGAAAGACGTACATTTTGCAAATGTAATTTGTAATTCTGAGAATATTTTGGAATCATTTAACGGAACCAAATATTATTTTGATAAGCTTAACAAAATTTCCGCTTAACTGTTACTTCAAATATTTTTTCTTTTTGAAAGGCTTAAATTTTTAGAGCGAGGCTTCTGTAAGATTATCAACAATTTATACTTTTTGATAGAATTAATCTTACTTTAAAATTTCATTAATAATGCCAAGTTATATGACGGACAGACAAACAAATAAAATTAAATAACTAGACTACAATTATTAAAAATTCTTAAAAAAAAACAAAAAAATTAAAGAAAAATTTTTTTAATAACTTCCATACTTAAAATATACAGTTATTTAATAACTTTATTTAATTTTAATTAAATTAAAAATTTCTGACATTTAAAAATGTATCAATATTGATGATTGAATAAATAAAAAATTTTTTAAAATCAGAATATCAATTTAATATAAAACAATTATAAATATTATTTGTTTAATAAAAAAGGAATATTTTTTTTTTAATTAAAATTTTACTATTATTACTTAATATTTATTCATGGTTTATATTTAATTTAAATTAACAACAAAATTTTAATTTACTTATATTTAATATCTAATTATATTTAAAATATGTATATATATACATGGGAATTTTAATGGTTTTTAATGAGAACTAGTTTTATTAATCAGCATAAACAATATTTAGTATATAATTAAAAAAAAACTGTATTTAATTATATTTATTAAATTTATATCTAATTTAATTTTTTTTTAATATATTTTAATTAGAAACTATATCCAAAGTAGATTCAGCTTTGGTTTTATTGAACTAAAATAACATTAATAACAGTTAATTTTCTATGCTACGTATCATCCACTATTTATACGCCATCTTTTATCCGGTTCAAATAATTTTTTTTATTTTTTTTCAAAGTTATTATTGATATTATACATAATGAACTAATTCAATTTGCACTGACACATTATCATAATATTGAGAATACATTATTGTGTTATTGCAAAATATTTCCAATGGTATAAGGAGTTAATAAATATATTGGGAGTTAAAGAGTTAATAAAGTATTGGGAAAACTTTGCTTATTACTCCCAAATTATGCGGTAATAAATGTAATATAATAGAAGAACAAGGGACGCCGTAACAATGACAAGCTCTATTTTAATCAAAAATTTTATTTCTGAATAGTCATTATGCCTCGGAGATTTAACTATAAATATAAGTGAGTCAACTCTCTTAAATTCTAGTGCTTCAGTTTATGGAATAACCATTAACTCTCCCTGGCGCCTGGCGCCATATTATTTAGTCTACATCATTTTCAATAACATTATTTCCTCACTGCCACACTATATTTTATCTCTTGTTCCAATAAGAACGGTAGTACACTGTAGAACAGCTGACTTTTCAAATTGACAGTTGAATAATCAGTAGTTAAAAAAGATAACCTAAAATATCAAAGTACATTGTAATTTAAAATTGCCTACAAATAAGATACCACGTCATATATTCTCATTCTTTCTTTAATTCTCTAAGTAAATAAAAATAATAATAAATTTAATATTAATAATAAATTAACTATTAATAAAAAAAAAAAACAAAATTTAATATTAATTATTAAAGATTAATATTAAAATTCTAATGAAATTTTAATATTGATCTCAAAGTACCTGAATTAGAATTATTAAAATTAAGGTGATTTTTTAGTGCTTATTAGTGTCTTATTAATTATGAATTTAAAATTAGAAAAAAAAAAGTATATGAAATAAAATTAATATTAAAAAAAAATATATTTAAAAAAAACTAAAAAAAACAAAAAAAAAATATATAAAAAAAAAAAACAAAAAAAAAACGTATATTTAGAATAATTAAAATGTAAGATTTTATAAACTTAGTTAATTATAATAAAAATTTTATTTATTTTAAGTTCAATTAATTTTTAATTAAATAATTAATTCAAATTATTTTAAAAATTTTGTGTGCATTATAAAAAAAAATCAATTGAAAATTATACATGGTATTTCATATAAAAAAAAATTAATTATTAAATAATAATTAAAAACTAATTTATAATTAATATTAATATATATATATATATACTTTAAATATTATTTACATATTACTTACATTTTTTATGGTTCTTTTTAAACCAAATCAATTAATATATTGTTTTTTAATATTCAATTATTATTTATTTTAAAATTAATTTAAGATTTAAATTTAATTATTAATTTACATTAATTGTAATTATAAAATTTTTATATAAAAAAAAAAAATTTAGAGTAAATTAAAAAATTAAAACATGTCCGCCATTTTTATAAGATTAATCTTAATGAACAATTGCAATATTAATGGTATTAAATACTAACATATAAGTAAACGTTTTTATTTCTTTTTCATATTTTTTTTATAATTTAATTATTGTTTTAATTTACATTTAAAATAAAGCTGCAGTAAAGTATAGAAAATTATACTTCAATACAAATTTAAAAATTATTTTTCAACTTACCTTTATACATCACAGATAGTTATGTCACAAATATAGGTTCAAATTGGATTGACTGACTGCTTATATTTTTTATTTTAATTGAGTGTGAATAATTAAATTCATTTAAAAGCTTTCATTTTCATGTTCATTCTGAATAATTTATTGCTGGAACCATTTGTCACGTTGATTGAAAACTACCGTATATAAGATATTGCCCAATATAATGCGGTATACCGCCTAAATTTCTGGGTGCTCAATTTAATTTTCAGAATAAAAATGAACAGATAACTCTATCAGCCATAAATCCACACCAAAAAATCCATCTGAAAACTTGCTGATGCACTGCTCTTGGATTTCCATACCAAAATTCAGCAGTTCTCTTTATTAACATATCCATTTAAATGAAAAGTTAATTTAGCGCTCATAATGAGATTTTTCAAAAAGTTGGCATTTTATGTTGCTAATTTAACAATTCTTACACGTTCTTGCGCTAAGTTATGACATCATAAAATTTTGTACAATTCTGCAAAAAAAATAAAATAAAACATTATAAGAATTTCAAATTAGTTAGTAAAAAGTTAGTAAAAAATACACATATAAAGATTACGAATTCAAAAACTCTTAAAGTTGCAAAATTTGATTATTGAGAAATGAAAAGTTAGTCGGTCGGTCTTATTATTGAACCAAAATACAAAAAACATTTGTAAAAACGCATCTTCCAAAAAGTTTTTTTTTTTTTGTATATTCTAATTAAATTTAATTGAGTTTTATATTTCATAAATTATTAATATTAAATTTTTATAATTTAATGAATCGACGGATACATAATAGAACTGCAAATATTACTTAGAAAAATAGTAAAATAAAAATACAAAATTCTAGCTCTGCATCTAAAACACTTAATTAAAAAACAAATTTAATTAGTTTTTAATATTTTTATCTTAAGATTTTTTTCAAAAAAAAAAAAATTGTGTATGTTGTAGAAATCTTATAGATTCAATTCAAAAATTTTTAATCAAATTGAATCTTAAGATATAAAATTGAATAGCATGATAATCAAAATAAAAAAAAAAAAAGTGTGAATGAATATAAAATAATTAAAAATTAATTTTATAATTTAAAAATTAATATGGATTTTTAATTATTTTAGTTTTTTTTTTTAGAATGTAAGTCACAACTGTGTTATTATTGCTGATTATTATAAATTTGTACTCAATTTTTTTATATTATTTAATTTTTTTTTTTTTTTTTGTATTGTCATACGAAATTGTAGTGTAATATATAATAAAATTAATTTGAACAATTAGTTTTTAGTTTTAAGTTTTATTTTTTGCGCCTAAGAAATAATTATAAATTAATTTAAAATTAAATATATAGATTATTTAAATATTTGAAAAATTATAATTTGCATTAAAAAAAAAAACAATAAAAGTTTGAATATTATAAATTATATATATTATATAACATGAAATCAAAAAAATAAAAAATGAAATATTTTTTAAAAATTAAATAAAAACTGAATTGTTTTATTTTATTTTAAACAATTTTCATTTAGAATTCTAATAAATTTTGCGTTTACAGGATGGTTTTCAAAAATTTGCTTATACCATTTAAAAAGGAACATACCTCAAATATGAACTATTATTATAGTGTAAATAAAGTGTAAGTCGAAATCTGTTTTGTGGCAAACCGATTTTATTAATTTATTTATTTAAGATTCCCGATCACCACATACAATGAGATAAGTGAATGAATTTTGTCTTTCATTTTCAGATGCGGCAGGGTTTATCCAAATAATTTATGTACAAATAGTTTTTGAGATATACATACATGCTTCAAATTCCATATATGTAGTCTCATCACTGATATGGTACAAATAAGTATTACATTGCCCCTAGTTAAAAATGTATTACTGTTAGACAGCAGATGAAAAATACTAAAAATAAATATTTTTAATTTGAGAATTGTTTTATGAAAATTTTGGCATATATCTAAAGAAAAGTCATTAATAATTTAGAAAAAAATATTTAAAAAATGTTTAATAAAACCATTGACATTTAAAAAAACCCACCATATAAATAACAAAAAAATTATATGAGTTTATTATAAATTTGTACTTAAGTGAAGCGGATTTTAAATTGAAAAATTTGAATTTTATAACTCTTATCATTCTTATGTTTTTTATTCAAACTTATTCAAGATCCGTTAAAATACTAAACTGGAAAGCATTTAATTCCAAAGAATGTTTATTTTAAGGTATTTTAATAGCGATAGAAAACGGCTATACCGCACAGCGCGTCATTGATATGCTTTGTACGAAAGTTGTAAAAGAATATGAATAATAAACCAATTAAATCAATATATGTAGTTCAATTATTTCTAAAATTTAGTTCAATTACCTATTAATAACTATTACTTATAACCACCCTGTATATATATTATATATTAGAAGTCAACTAATTAAATAGTCTTTCAATATTAATGTTACATGTTTCTTATAATAAAACCATTCAAATTTTAGAACACAATTAAAAGGATCTGCAGTTTTCTGCACATCTGTAGTTTTGATCCTGATATAACTCTCTTAGAAAAAAGTAGCCAAAAGTCGACTACGTAGTTACATATTAATATTACATATATTATTTATAATTAAACTTAAAGCTTCAACTTAACTACGTATGATGATTTTATGAATTTATTTTTTGGTTTTCGTGGTTACTAATGGTTACTTTATTTGCTTTTAATATTAAAAAAGTTTTTATAATATATGAAATTTACAACTTTTATTTCAATTAAAAACTATTAATATAAAATTCATATTAACATCATATTTGTCTTAATATGTAAAACCAAAACTAAAAATTTTGAACCTATCATAATATAAAGAAAAAGTAGTAAAAAACTTGAACTTTACCATTATATAAAATTTTTGTACTATTCAAAAAACAAATTCTAACTTAAAAATTTTACTTTTAGATTTTCTAGTTTTTTTTTTATTGTATAGTAGGGTTAAGTTTTTCCTCTTTTCTTAAGTTTTCTTTAAGGAAAACTTTTTATTATTCCAATGAATTTTGTATTTATATTAAAAACTTACTTCTCTAATTAAATAACGAAATCGTTGTTTTTTTTTTTTTTTCGAAGAAAAATCAACCAAGGCAAAATATTTTTAAATTAGACATATTCTTGACTTACGTACTTCATATTTTCTTATATGATCTTTATATGAACTGATGGTATAAATTTAATAAAATGAATATTTTGCACTTTATATTTATAAGAGGAACCTGTGAGCAACCTTAAATGAAAACTAATAATAAAAAAATATATAATTTCTTAGAAAAACTTAAGTTGAACCTTTCGCTTCAAGAAACTTTAAGAAGTGTTCTCTTGTGTTGTCTATATATTGCTCACCCATATTTCTCTTTTTTGTATTTTTTTGGGGAAAAAAAGTTATATTGTGTTTTCTTTGCTGGTACTTGTGTTTTAACTTTTCAATTTATTAAAGTTTTTTTCTCAGTTCTTTTTCATTTTTTATTAAGTTTTTCTATTTTATTATATTTTACTTAAAAATTACTTAAAAAACTTTTCTTCTTTTTCTGTATGTCAAATTTTATTATTTTTTTTTATTTTAGTGCAATTTTTGTAGCAAAAAAAAAAAAAAGGAAGTATGACTAATTGAAAAATATTTCTGATATGAATGAGACTTTTTTGCATCACACGAACGCATGACATGCATTTTATTTAGAAATTTTTCAAAGAAAACTTTTTCATTATAAATAATATAATATTGAATGGGCAATTTACAATAAGAAAATTATTAAATTATGTTCACTCTAATAAAGATGGTAGGTATGTGTATTTCGGTTTTATATAATGACTACTGTAGAAAATATACAAGTGCCTTTTTTAACTTCTATTTTTTATAGATTTTATATTCAAGAAGGGTACTAATTGGTAAAAAATAAGATTTGTCGTGAACCAATTTTACATATCACATATAAAAAGTAAAAATAGTTCAAATTGAAGATCACGAGTTACTTTAATTACGTATGAAATGTAATAATTTTTTTTGGACAAATTGTTAAATATACGGAAGCCGAAAACCCAAAATGGAACTTCGAAATCTCTTTTTAAAGGCAGAAGTAACAATGTCTTGAAATATAATTCTATACAATATTAATAGTAAGGAATTTTATTTGTAGATCTCAATATTAAATCCTTAATATCCTTTTAAAATAAAATCATTATAACACATATAAAATTTTGAAATCGATTTTAGTATGATTGCATTTTGTAAATAACCCCCCAACAATAAATCGTTATATCATAGCTTCCATTGAAGTCATATTATATAAATAAAAACTGTCATGATAATGAATATTAAAAAGAATGCAAAAAGTGCATATTACAGTTTTAAGTTAAAAGAAGTAATAGTAAGTGATTTGCAGAAGTTTTATGATAATATTTCACGTATAATATTTAAGTTTGTACATTAAAAAAATAATAATTCCTTTGGCATATACATACTATATATGTATACTATCGTGCTAATAACAATTTTTTTTTTCTTTCTTTTTGACAAATGCATTTTGAGTGAAATTTTCTTTTAAAACAAAACAAAAAGAACTAAAAAGAAAATATGTAATAATAATTTGTAGAAATAATAAAATAAAAAAGTAAGCTTTTTAAGTGAGAAATACTATTATTGTTCTTTTGTCTAGTAATTATGTGTGTATGCATATGCAACCCTTACATTAGTAATAAAAATTATTTTATGAAACATATATTTTTATAAAGGAATACATAAATATACATATATTATTATGTTATTAGAAATGAAATTCGTCTGCAAAAATAATTTTACAATAATTCTTTATAATATGAAGTTTTGAAATGTTTAATGAAGTGCAACTTTGATGTAAATTTCCTTCCTTCCTTCGTGTTTTCAGTTTTTTCTTGTATTAAGTTTCGTTCAATGCGGGATGATATTCAAAAAATTTTTTTTTATCAATATAATAAGAAGTATAAGTACAGTATTGAACGCAATTAAAGATAATATACCTAATCAAGATTCAAATGTTTAATCATAAGTCATATTTATTCTACAAAGAAATGATTGTCATAAAAGTAAGGTTCAAAAATATTTGATGACCTCAGGAAATATTTCAGCTGTGTTTAATCATAGTTTAACAAACCCTAGGTTAAATAAATAGGCTTAATTATCTTATCTGTCAATGTGAATGTTATGTTATTGATAGGTAACATAGTTTAACTTTCTATTTGCTTACTGATGTACTTTGTCTTTCATATTAAGCATTTTATTTTTAATTTGATTTTTAAACTGTGATTACAATAATTTACGGTTTGTTATTTTATTACTATCGAATTAAAAATTTCATCTCATCATTAAATATGTACATTATTATATACTTATTACTTACCTTATCATATCATATAATGTTAACAGCCTCATTTCGGTAAGTTACAGTAGCATAGTCTTCAACACTTCGATTTGATATTATTTTTTCTAAGTTTTTGACTAAAGTGATAATTGATAATTCAAAATAACGACCTAAAATATATAAATTAAAAATTTAAGATTGCAATAAATTAAAAATTTTGTTAAATACTGTACTAATGTACAATTTTATTTTAAATTTTATATTTTGAAAACCATTTATGCATTCAAATATGTACAATCATTATATGAAGTTTATAAACCGAAATACATTATGCGGGAACATGAAACAATAAACAACAAATTTGAAGTATATACTACCTTCATGTTTTTTACTGCTTTACTTTTATTTTTATAACAATCTTATAATTCATCTTTTTTTTCTATATTTTTAATTTCTGATTCATTTCAATCTTGTCATATTCAATTAAAAGAAATTCTTGATATAAACTATGTAATATATTGGAATAAGGGTTGAAAATTTAAGTCTTTATAAGTAACGTGTTGTTGTGGTATTAGTGGTTTCTGTTAGAACCATAAATTTATGTTTGAAAATTGTTAGATAATTTATTAAATTTAAAGCAGAAGTTAAAGTTTTATAATTACATATACAAAAAAAGAAGTCAGTAAGTACAAGTGTACAAACATACTTTGTTTTACATTTTTGTATAAAACACTTTCTAATGCCTACAATAAATTATTTATTATTTAAAAGTATTATTGTGAATCATCCTACCTACACTAAACTATCCATTTGCTAGCTTTTCTTGTTTGAACATTCATTATTCTTATTGAATTTTTAAAAAGTCAGTGTTTTCTAAAATTTTCTAAAAATTTTTATTTTGATAAAAATTAAAATTTTGCTTTTAAAATTTTTATTTTAAAATTTAAACTTAAAAAAAAAACGTAAACATAAACCACTGCAACAAATATTTATTTATGAATTTTTGGTTACAATGATCGCAGCGACGACGCACTTCCACTTTGCAAAATGTCAAAAAACGTAACTATCAAATTTTTCAAGCACAATGCAATGCAGCGTTAAAGTGACATCTAATGTCAAGAAATTAAGTAAATAAACATAATTAATTATTCAACCACTGAACTGAAAGTAAAGTAAAAAATTAATTTTATTTTTAATTTTTATAATTCTATATTCTTCAATTTAAAACTAAAAAGTAATAAATATAAATCGCTGGTAAAACAACAACAATTAAGCTGTCAAAGAAGCGCAGAAGTTTAAGGTTGATTAACTTTTGCATCAAGGCAACGTTGAAACTTTGTTGTTACTTTCATTTTGTGCAGTTTTTTTGTATATGTATATGGATATATTTAACTTTTAAAGTAGAATTCCAAAGTGTTTGGGCTAATGAGCACAGTGTTCAGGAGGTTAAAAATTAAAATGAAAGTGTTGCAATATACAAAAGACAATAATCATTTTTTGTGTACTAATAAAATATTTTAAATCGTTTTGAATAATACTAATTTGTTACTTAGTAGCAATTATAATTATGAAAATAAAAAATAATTCGTTAATTATTTCAACGAAAGACACTCAATTTATTAGTTCAAAAAAAAAACAAGACTAGTTTTTCACTCAATCTATTACGAAAACTATCCTAAAGTTATGCACAATTTTTTTTGATAAATAATCAAACATATTATTAAATAATAATTTGCATATATTTAGGCGGAAATTTATGTATTTATTTACCTTTCTGTTTTTACAAAAGACATACATACTTGATTCATACGGTCTCAGCGTTTATATATTTTTTAAATTATGAACGTTCATAGAAAAATTAACTAGTCTGAGGTTCACTTGATTATTATGAAATAAATGTGTTTGATCTTAATTAGCATTGACTCTTCAATTATGCGAGTATATGCGTCAATAAATTATCAATAATTTATGGACTAGCTGCACGGATTGTCAATATTTTTTTTTTGTGTAAGACAAAAGTACAATTTTATTTAAATTTACTCACATTTGGTACGATTTTAGTCTAACACAACGAATACCTACGTCAAAATTGGAAAAACCAAAAATATAAACAAAAAATTGATCTTAAAATTATATTATGATTTATGACAAATAAAATGAGTAAAAATAAAAAGAGGAAAAACTTTTTTATACAAATCGCGTCAACTATATTTTGAATTTGCATCTTACCAGATCTGCATTCGAAACCACATACATAATTAATTAATTTTCTGCAGAAGTTGTAATTGACTATCTATATCCTTCAATTTCATGAAAAATTTTCCATAATTTTTATTAAATGTAAACAATAATAAAGTTTTTTCAAAAAATAAACAATAAGGGTAGGGTCTTCACGTAACAGTGCAAACTAGTCTTGCATCGAAGCATCGGTTCAAATTTTTGACAGAAATTGTTGTTGTTTCATGTATAAAAAATATGATAGACTAAAATATCCGCGACCTCAACCCTAGGTAGTATATATTGAGTCGTACATATTTTTTAGTATTTTTATTTAATTTGACATTTTAAATTCGATTATTATTATTTTTTTCAAACCAATATTGAATTCTGTTTTTTCAAATCAAAATTTGTTGTATTTAAATAATAAATAGAAAATGAGAGATAGGAACCAATTAATATTTTTTTTAAATATAACAATCAACATTCATGGAAAGATTTCCCTAAACCAATCTACATTACTGTCATCTGTATTTTTTTACTTTGCAATGTATATTTTGCACTAGGTCGTTGACGTAATGTTCAAATATATAATAAACAAATATATATAATGTATAAAATTTCATAATGAAATAGAGTTAAGAAAGAACATTTATTTCGCTACGGAATAAAAAAATAAATTGGTCTTCACTCGAAACGCACTGACATTCTAGAGTAAGTTTGGATTTTTAACAGCTTTTATTTAAGTATGTAATTGTCTTTTTAATTTTTTTTTGGATAATGCTATTAATTCATATGTTAAAATGATTTTCTCACTTAATTTAATAATTATTAATTATTTCAAATTATTTACTTAATTCTTTGTAACAAATCTCAACATTTTTCAGTTATCAAAAAACCTAACATAAATAGAGCAGTTCCAAATTTTGACATATTATTGACAATTATAATGTTGGTGTTGTAGCTGTTATTTAAACATTTATGAAAAGTTAATTTTTGGAAAACGATTTCACTTGGGCACCGTAATACTAAACGAAATTCTAGAATAAAATTTTACTCCCGAAAATTCCGGTAAAGAATTTTGAAGTTTTTTACATAGGTTTAAAAAATTAAAAGTATTAAAATTTAACTGTGGCAAATGGAAACAAAATTTGAACGTTAGCAATTGTATTTATCAGGTCTTCTCAGATCTCATTTCTAAGATAAGGTAAAAGCACAATGTAAAATAATAAATAAAGAGATTTTTAGATGTAGTCTTATAGAATAATTGAGCGTACATTGTGCAAAAATAGTTCAAAGCTGTTAACAATTAACATTATTATTTTTAAAAATGTTTTTTTATTGGCGCTTGACATTTCTATTGTTTGTACACAACTACGAATTTTTAAAATTTTTTCATTAACATGATTTTTGAAAAGAAAGCGAGTTTAAATAAAACAGCGGACACTATTGCGGTTGATTGTCATATTTCCTTTATTCATGGTGTAAATATTTTACAAACAATAATTTCCAATGTACTTTTTTCTGTTTTAATTAATATTTCAGGATAATATAAGAAAATTACGAATAAAATATTTGCAATTTGCATATACGGTTGCATATTTGACTATTTTAGGCGTTATTTTTTTTTTAATCAGCGCATAGATCTGAATACGCTTAGTACAAAATGAGCACGCTCTGAGAAGAGCCTGAACAGAGTATACTCAGAGCGTTCAGATTAAATAAAAAAACACGATTTGGAAAAGCTGTAATTTTTATTTTAGTTATGTTTTATATTGTCACAAGAATAAACAAAACATTTTTACTTTTGTTTTACAAGTAAAATCTTAAACAAACGAAAAAATGTCTTTGTATCTCATTTTGCTCAGCCACTCTGATTTAAAAAAAAAAAAAAAACACGAATCACAAACTCTAATGCCCGAACCATAATGCACATATGTACGCATAGATAAATTTCATTTTTTTAACGACTCGACATAGCAAAATGTCAAAACTAGTCAAAACATACAAAAAACATAGTTCCACCCATAATGACATAAAAGCGCATAGATAAAATTTTCCTTTGTCGTATAAAAATTTCTGAACAAATACTTCAGAAATTAGGCTTTCAACAAAATTATTGTCCCCTTCAATAATATCTTCCACTTTTTTTATTTCAATTTAATTTTTTTTAGAAAAATTTCTTCTCCCTCCACTTCAACTGTCAATTTAGCTATGTCAAGCTATGTTTTTTCAAAACATTTTGAATTACGCATAGCTATTCTATGCTTAACGAAAACTGAACGAAAAAAAACAAAAAAAAAAAAAAATTTACATATGTCATTATGGGCAGTTGCATGCTTTCTCCATTAGTAGATATTTACATACGTAATTTTGAAGTTTAGCTATGCTATGTCTATGCGCATTATGGTTCGGGCATAAGCGTTCAGAATTAAGAAAAAACACGATTTATATTTTGACAGTTCATACTCTTCTCTGATTTAAAAAAAAACGCTCTTTTTAAGGCATATATATGCTCATATTCTGCTGTTTTTAGGTGCTTTGATTATAAGTGTTTCACAAGCACTTAATTTGGTTTTTACTTTTAATATCTTTTTTTGTTTTATTCTATTTTTTATATAAATTCTAATGAATTTATTTTTCAACATCCGCACCGCACTGATTTATCTGTTTTTAATGCCCGAACCATAATGGGCATAGACATAGCATAGCTAAACTTCAAAATTACGTATGTAAATATCTACTAATGCCCGAACCATAATGGGCATAGACATAGCATAGCTAAACTTCAAAATTACGTATGTAAATATCTACTAATGGAGAAAGCATACAACTGCCCATAATGACATATGTAAATTTTTTTTTTTTTTGTTTTTTTTCGTTCAGTTTTCGTTAAACATAGAATAGCTATGCCAAATTCAAAATGTTTTGAAAAAACATAGCTTGACATAGCTAAATTGACAGTTGAAGTGAAGGGAGAAGAAATTTTTCTAAAAAAAATTACATTGAAATAAAAAAAGTGGAAGATATTATTGAAGGGGACAATAATTTTGTTGAAAGCCTAATTTCTGAAGTATTTGTTGAGAAATTTTTATACGACAAAGGAAAATTTTATCTATGCGCTTTTATGTCATTATGGGTGGAACTATGTTTTTTGTATGTTTTGACTAGTTTTGACATTTTGCTATGTCGAGTCGTTAAAAAAATGAAATTTATCTATGCGTACATATGTGCATTATGGTTAGGGCATAATGGAGAAAGCATACAACTGCCCATAATGACATATGTAAATTTTTTTTTTTTTTTGTTTTTTTTTCGTTCAGTTTTCGTTAAACATAGAATAGCTATGCCAAATTCAAAATGTTTTGAAAAAACATAGCTTGACATAGCTAAATTGACAGTTGAAGTGAAGGGAGAAGAAATTTTTCTAAAAAAAATTAAATTGAAATAAAAAAAGTGGAAGATATTATTGAAGGGGACAATAATTTTGTTGAAAGCCTAATTTCTGAAGTATTTGTTCAGAAATTTTTATACGACAAAGGAAAATTTTATCTATGCGCTTTTATGTCATTATGGGTGGAACTATGTTTTTTGTATGTTTTGACTAGTTTTGACATTTTGCTATGTCGAGTCGTTAAAAAAATGAAATTTATCTATGCGTAAATATGTGCATTATGGTTAGGGCATAATTCTCAAAGCAGAATCATGTATGTCATACATGCATAAAGTGGATAGCAAATTAAGTGAGAAAATCATTTTAGAGACAAGACAAGACTGCATATGTAAATTACAAAATATATTTAAATAAAAGCTGTTAAAAATTCAAATTCAAATTCTGAAGCACATTTGAATTCTATGGATTCGACGAATAGGTTCGATAAGTGTGTGGTAAGGTCTGCAAACAACTCCATTTATCAAGTTGCGCAACCTGGTCAGTGGTCGGATGTCTATGGGCGCCAGATTTAAAATATGAATCAAATTTGTTTCAAACCATTTACATATACACCAATTATTACTACTTTGTGATTGAACATTATTTAAATTTACGGAAAACCAAAATAACGAAACTTGAAATATAAAATAATTTGGCAAAAAGTTTTGTAAATAGTTAATTAGTGATTTGTGTGTGGTAACTGCGTGTGGTAGACTATTCAAACCAGAAAATGCAATTCAACTTTACTTGGAAAAATAATCTCATCACTAAAACAATATTCAATATTTCAATACACTCACCATTTTATTTTTTAACTAACAAAAATAACAATAGAACTGGGAAAATATGACTCAGCAGGATATCAGTAATAACTAATAATGATGACGAATACATGTTCATAAATTTTTCTGAAATTTTTTTTCTTTTTAGGTCGCTTTAATTTTCCTTTTTTTTTTAATGATTTATTGTCATTTTCAATTTAAGTAGGAAGAAGGTATAAAGGAAAATCTACCAAACAAAAAAACAGGTAAGTACAATTCCTTTTTTTCCTGTTTTTATTGTCTTCGTCCCTTTTCATAGACCAACTCAAAAATGAGTGTATTATAAGGAAATATCAGTATATAAATTGACAGGTTGCTATTGTAATTTTCTTCCCTTGTTTCCTTATTAATGATCCCATTGATAAAAAAAAAATGAATAATTATTGAGCTTCCAACATTAAAAAGCCCAATCCTATGAAATTGCATAGAAGTGTTTTGAGTTACAACACAAAGAATAGGTACAAAGATGGTATGATAAAGAAAAGGAAAACCTGTGAATGATTTTTCTTTTGTGTTACAGTTTTGTTTTTTTATATTTAAATAATTTTTCTTAGTTATGAATGGTGGAAACAATGAAAAATCGGATATGCCAAAAGAATAAAAAAAATTTTATTTATTGATAAGGTTAATAATGAGTCACAGGTGTATTGAAAGAAAAATGTCATTATGATGAGTATCCGTGTTTATTTTATTTAAATTAATAAAAAAAAAGTAAAGTCTTCGGTTCGGATTCACTTAAAATTGTTCCTTATTTTTACTTTGGGTTAAACCATTATGTATTCTGAAAATATATGGAATAATTTTTCTAGGATTTTAAATTTTCAATGAAAAATTTCACTTAAATCAGTAGGGTAAGAAATATAAATGGAAAATTTTATTATTAATTATGATGATTACCTACATATAGGTATAAAACATTTGAAAAATTAAAAAATGAAATAAACGTATGTATTTAATTACGTAAATTAAGGAAATTTCTGTGGAATTGGATTCACTAATATCACGTCTGTAAAATAAGTAACACACAATTTATTACTAAGTTTTAATATGCCTTTAGAACAACGGAAGAAGTTATAAAAAGCTCTTGATCTTTTTGTTTATAATTAGAAAATCTGTTGCTAAAATTTTTACTCCAAAGAGGTTTAATCTTCTTGGTCACCAATAAATACTAAAAGCGGTATTCAGTGTTTATATGCCTTACCTTACACTCTAGAAAAATTCAAAATGAGTTTATTCCTCGTATTACACCCACGTATAAGGCATACATACATACATATATAAATTTATATAAAGCCAATTATTAATATGTTATAGTTTATAATTTTAGCATTTGTTAGTTTCATTTTTGTAATAGAATCTTTAGGAAAACAAAACTAAATGATTTTGCAGGAAAAAATTTTTTAATTTAAATTAATATTGTACCGAAAACTGGTACCTATTTAAAATTATATTATTAAAGTAATAATTAAATTTACAATTAATCTAAAGAAATTAGCTTAGAATCAATACTTATTCAAGAATTATACACATAAATAATATCAATTAAACAGTAAAAATGGTAAAACTGGTAGAATAACTGCGAGAAATCTTATTAGGTCAAAAGGTCATAGTAGGTCAAAGAATATGTTCATTTGTTCACTTAATTTTTTTGAATTTAAAAAATTAAGTATATAATTTCAACACTTTATTTAATTTTAAATTGTTACGAAACATTTAATTATAAAAATATTCAGTTTAAATTTATTTCAACCGAAACAAATAAAATTCCATAAGTACCAAAATAATCTTAGTACAAAAAATAAGAATTTTTTGTTTTTTGCTGATACGTGTTCTAAAATTAACTTTACAAATTTATTGCATACATTTAGGCGAATTAATAAATGTTTAATTTTTATTTTGAAATTTTTCGTGCAGTTCAAACTTTTTAAAATTTACTTTTTCTTTTCGTTTTTTTATTGTGTTTGTTTATTAATTTATAAATTAAAAATAAAACTAATTTCCAGCCTATTATGTAGTTGTTGTTTCTTTGTAATCCTAATGTAATTTAAAAGAAAAAAGTCATTTTAAGTACCTACCTGTGTACGTTTTATAATGTGAAATATTGTTCTAAGATTATTTAAAGTTTTTTTATTTTTATTTTTAGGGTTTTTATTTTTTGCCACATGCCTTAAACAGAATGCTATTTTAATTTATGTAATCGCGCATAGGTATTTAATGCACTGTTAAATTCTTAAATACCTACATTCTTAAACGAGTACAAATTTTACATTTACCTTAATGACAAAACTAAAAAATCCTAAATTCAAACAGTTAAAAAAAAAACAGAATAACAATTTTTTTGGAACGTGTTCACACAAATGTTTCGAATTTGGATGTTTAATTAGAAATTTTAACCCTATGAATCCTTTAAAGTATACAAATGATATGGAAATGGATTAAAAACCACTCGTATCAGTTTTAAATTCAATTAAGCATCTCTCATAAACTTGTAGTTTATATTTAGAGCATAGATTTAAATTTAGAAAGACCATAATAATCCTTCAATCTTTGATCGTTTATTAGCCAAAGGTATAAGAACTCTAGTGACTCCACCAACTCAAGTCAAATGAACTGGAATTTTAGCCAAAGGTATAAGAACTTTAGTGACTCCACTAACTCTATATAGTCTAATGAACTGGAATTAAGAACAGTGAAATGAAATGCCCAAGCAATTTAGAACAGTATAATTAACATTGGAAATAAAATTCTATTTTTTTAGAAAATATAATTAAAAATTATTTTCATTAAATAGAAAGAGAGCGGAGAGCAGATTAATTACATTAAGTAGTTCGATTTTAGATTTTAATAAATCAATTTTAGAATGAAATGATTCTTAACTAATATTTTGAATTGTAATCGGTTATTTTCATTAATGTATATGATGCGCTCAGTTAACTAAAAATATTTTGGACCAAATTGGTTACTTATGGTATATCTGTATAGAATGGAAAAATTTGTATATTCAAAATGTACATATTGTGAAGAGGTTAAAGATACGTCGTAGCCAACTTTCTTTTGATTGTACAGTATGGCAGAAATAAAAATTTAATAAAAGCAATGGTGTCGTTGATTTCATGGAATTACAAATTATTATTACTATTAATTCCTATCGTGGAATTCAAATATTAGGAATGGCATCCTGTATATAATGCTGAAATCGGAGGATAACGGAAACATTATAGAAAAGGCAATTGAAATAACTGAAGTATACATGAAGTTGCCAAAAGATAATGAAAACATTATGGTCCAATTTGTAGTATTGCGAAGAGTAGCCCTAGTTTGAATCCGCTGTGAGAAAGTTTAGGGGCAATACCTTGATACCAAAATGAGACCCCATGAATGAGACTAAGTGAGTCTTATCTCAGTCTTAAAATATTTCCGTCCTTTCTCAAAGTTCATTAAGTATTGGACTTTCAGCACAAAACAAATAGTTAATTAATACCAATATTGCATAAACTTGACTCTTGAGCAAAATAATTCATACGCAAAATATTCAAAAATTTCCTGAATAAATTCATTTAAAACCAGTATGAATATATGATAAATTTACCTCAAAGTTAAATTATAATTTTAAAGTTTTTCAATAACGAGCGATCCTTCAAGAGTTAAAAATTCTAATTTTAAAATTTCTCCACTTTTCTTATTATTAGTTCAATTAATGCTACGATCCCCATATCCCATTCTTCTCAAACAATTCCTGCGCATCTTCAATAATTTTAAGTAGTCTTATAAAAACGTAACATCTTGAAATTTATCTAAGGTTTCTTATTATTAGTTCATTACAATGCGTTCTATTAATAAATTTTCACGAGAAAAATAACAAACCATATGTATAATATTTACAAATTTTCCAAAACGGTTGTTTTTTTTATTTTCAAAAATTTTCCCAGTAAAAGTTCTTATCCTTCACATATTTTTCAACTTCAATAAACATTCTATTTATTTTCTATGTTTCCTACTTGTATGGAATGGCGGTTGTATTCCATAATTTTGTTTTTATTTGAATTTTGCTTTTTTTTGGTTTCAAAAAATTATTAAATGACTCCCAAAGGTGCAGTTGCACAATTTTTATTGTGTTTTTTTTTTGGCAAAAATCTTTTGAATTATTACACGTTTCACAGAGTGCTCACATTAAAAAAAAAAACAAAAACAAAAAAATAATAAGGAAAAATTTCGGATAAGAAGTTTGGAAACAAAACAGAAATGTGTATGAAAAGGTTAAAATATTTTTATGAGATTTTTGTTTCTGGTAATAATAGAAATTCTTACATCCTTGATTTCATAAATAAATAGGATCACAAGTGAATTGGTATTTTATTCATATGCATATATATACTTAATTATGAATATACTTGTATTCATAAGTGTGTAAGAAATTTCTGAAATTTTTTGTACAACATTTCCTATTGTAAATTAGGAGCTTTAGTCTTATTTTGGAAATCTTAGAGTTTTCGGATCAGTATTAAGATAAAAAATTGTGCCACATTGCAGATTAGTCATATGCTAAGGTTGGCGTTTTATTTATTTCTTGGAACAAATTGACAAGGTTCAGAAATATTTTTTTAAGTGCTAACTGTTTAACTAGAAGACTAAAAAGTCTGTATATACTTAATTCCTATAGGATTCGGCCTCGTCTATCCAATGGCCATCTAATATTGCGATTTTTCTGCGGCAAGAATTTTAAATTTATTTACTAACAGGAATTGATTAATTTTCAGTTTTCCTCTACTCACTTTCGAATAAAGTGAAGTTTCAAAAAATTTTAATCTCTTCTAAAAAATTTTGAATTCTGCTAAATTTCGTTTAATTTTCTTTTAGAAAGTAATTCATATTTGCGGTATAATTTAATGTTGGAAAATAATCGAAGATATGGAGTCCATCCTGTTTTAACAGGGATAGATCTCGTTTGGTGGGTTCTATGATCTCTATCGAAACAAATTTTTAATCTCCTTTATACCGAAGATGCATTTGAATAGATTTACCATTATGTTTTTTTTAGAATATGTATTTAGAATATTAGCATATCTCACAGAATAGTCTTCTAGTAACTATGGACTCTGATTTCACAGTCAAATGCCGAGGACTAAATTAAAAATATATAATTTTTCTTACCTGTTGCAAGTGACATTAACCTCCTCTACTAATTTGAAAAATCCTCTACAATATGTACATAACCTTTAAACTTCTAAACAAAACAACACGTCAACAGATTGCGTTGTAATTGTTTCTATTATTTTTTTTTTGGAATAGTTTTATGTTTTCTCACACTTTTTGTAACTTTATGATATTAAAATCCCAAAATTCTCATAATATGTACTGGTAATACTTGAATTAAAATATTATATCTATATGTAGAGGACTATTACATAGAATTCATATTTTTATTATAGGTATCCATGTTGTTATAAATTATATGTATACAAATTTCTTCTTATTTGAATTCATTCATATTGAACTGCAGCAGAGTATTTACTTTAAATGAACTAAACGATTTAGTAAAAATCCAAAAAATAGATGAGACTCTGTAGGTGGAGGAGCTCAGATATTTCGATAGAGTGCGAAACAGAGTTATTCGTGTTATAATTTAAGCCAGTGTTAGTCCTCATTCCTCATTGCCATTACCGTGCAATCTACAACCTTTGGGGTAGAGGTTAACGCATATGTCTAAAGAAATAAAACAGTTAATACCTTTAATCAAAGTTTTTTAAGATGAAACAAGTAGAATCACAAATATTGATTTTTACTCTTTTGTAGTATTCAGGTAGCGCAACACAACCTTTGTAAACTCTTTTGTCATGAAAACATCACGTACCATCTTACTCTATCCAATGCGTCTTGTAAAGTATATAATACATATCTGGACAATCGACTTAGCTAATTTAAGTAGAAAATTAATATCTTTCCTCTAAATATCTCTCATAATCTGATAAATGTAAATTTGACAAATTCAATTTCCCTAAAATCCTCGAAATCAAAATATCTTGAAATGACCTACCCTATTAAATATCTATCATTTTTATCATAGGCCCTACAAGTTTGGTTAACAACAGGAGTGTTGTAAATGTTACACTATCAAAAACTTTCTCCGTACATAGTTTTATGTATTTGATATAAAACTTGATGGATCTAACGCAATAACTTTGAGGAATTTTCAAGCTACTCCCAGAAAATTCCTCAAAGTTATTGCGTTAGATCCATCAAGTTCTACAGAAACGCTGCTAAATTAAAAACTGAGCTCTGCTTATTGAGTTTGCTCAGTTTTTAAAAAATTTAGAACTTGGGTCCTATTACATTTTGGGTAGTTGTAATTGTACTAGCGAGCGGGCGAATTAATAGATGGAAGAACATAAAAGCCACAGCAACTAATGATTATAACAATACAGCGGCATAAACATAAGGGCAAATTTATTATACCCTAACAATAGATATGCGTGCTTATAAAAAAAATAGCACTATCTTTAATATATAATATGTAGTGTTAAGCAGTGAATAATGTTTTGTTTATGTGTTTAGTTGTTGTATAAAATAGAACGATGTTTGTATAAAAATTAGTTTTTTATAAAACTAAAATACAATAACCGCTATACAATTACTAACTCGTTTTCTATCTAGAATAGAATATTTTCTAATAATTTAACTTAAAATATGTATGAGTGCATTATTTTTTTTTTGAACCGGAAGATAATTACTAAAACGTGTATAAAATTACTGTGTGTGTTTCGCTTTAAGCATATTATATTATTGTTTATGAAATTTTCTGGTTTGAATTTAAGTTTTTAGTAATTTTGGTACAGATTGGTTAATTATAATATGTACTTTGTATTAAGTATAAATTTTACAGGATTAAATTAATTTTGAATTGGTTGGAGTTTTAAATGTTCAAGTCAAAATAAATAGTAATCCTATTTAAGAAAAGTGTTAAGGAATTTTAATAGCTTTGAAATTGGAATCGTCATTAGTCGTCAAAGGAAACGTGGAGTACTTTTATATTAGAGTTATTTTATATGCAAGATGAAATGATTAATTCCAACATAGTTCTAAAGGTTTAGTAAATTTAACATATCATTATTGTCGCTGGGACTTGATTGATATAGACTCAAGTTTGGCATGGATTGGCTGATTTACCTGTGTAATTCAGTCCATCTGTTCGGATTTAGTATTCAATTTAATTTTGTGAATTGGTAAGTTGAAGTAACATTGTAACTTAAGTCATTTACTAATTAAGTCATCTTATATATTGTTTCAGCTAATAAATCGCCCTAGTCAGTAAGTCCTCGAGATAATCACTAAATATATTTTGATACCAATTCTCAGCTAATCAGACGTTCTGAAGTTTAAACGGGGTTTAATAATGAATATGTAAGTCGGAAGGATCTTAATTATGAGTAATACAGTGAATTCCTGAACTTCAGATAAGTATACGGAATCAAAATATGCATAGAAATCATTTCAAGTTTTGTGCAGAAATTAAAGTAGAAAGGTTTTTAAGATAATTTAATTAGTTATAAAGGAACAATAATTAACCCATGAATCTAATGATCTTCAGTTTATATCAGCCAGCAGTTAATAAAATAGTAATAATTATTTTGTTCAAAATCAGTTAAAATCAAGAATCTCAAAGTGTCTATGAATGAAAAGTCGATTAGAATTTAATAGAATTAGATACAAATCTTAGTTTGTAATTATATTAATCGGTAAATACTTATATACCAGCTGCAATGTACCAAATACAAATAATTAAACTTTGTACTATTAAAATTTTTCTATAATCCGTATTAAGTTCCTTAAAAGTAATTTAATTTTTTATAAATATTATTTTTATTTTAAATAACTTAATCTAATATGAAATTGCTTCTTGTCTTTTTCCTACAACATAATATAAAATTATATTAAGATCTTTTGACTTGTATAGTTCAAATGTTTGTAAATTATTATTAAAAACTTAATACAATGCAATATCATATTATCAAAAATTATACTTAACCTGTATTTTCTAAATGAAAACACGAACACTGAACCAATTATGAAAAGAAAAAAACAAAAAAAACTTTTTACAATTTATAGTAAGATGACGCTTATATCGTTTAACTACACTCTAGCAAGTCTTCAGTTATTTTTATATAGTGTACTTATATGCACCTATAGATATGTGAATAATGTATTAACAGATTGTCGTTGTGCAACACAAATAGTAACTTTAATATTTCATAGAATTTTCATATACTTGAAAAATTTCTTTCGTGTAACTGTAAATATTTTTGGAAGGCAAATTTTCAACAAAATTTTCTTAAAATTAAGAGGCTAATATTAATTTTTAGAAACAAGGTTTTTATTTTCACTAAAATACACGTTTTATCACTAGATTGTTAAAGGGATAAAGGACGAATACACAGATTGGATAAGAGAAAGTTGGAGAAGCAAAAATTATCAGAGGGAAAAGAGCTGAAAGCATTGAAATAAGAAACAGTTTTTAAAGTTTCACAGTTTTCATAAAGTTTATCTTTACTTGCATCAAATCAACAAAAAAAAATTCTTCTATTTTATTATACCCGTACAAACAGTTCTAAAGGAATACCAAATTTGTAATTACGTTTGTGATACTTTTAAGAAGATAAGGTATGGAGATCTGTTGATCTGTATAAAGACATAAGAAAAGAGTTAGGATTCTGAAATTTTTATAAACTAATTTTTGTACAAATTAGCTTAACTAGTGCCCGAAGTTCTATGTGAAGTTCTATATTTATTTATATTTTTTATCACGATTTCAGAATTTTGTGGAATTTTTTGGAAATTGGAAATGGAACAATACACAACAGAACAGGGATAAAAAATTACGAAAAGTTATGAAAAATATAAAAAATCTAAGACGCTTCGACATGTTATTCATGGTGGCGCAAAACGACCGATATGGTTTGAATGTTTAATAACTTTTAAAATTTATTTATATTTTTTTTTTATTTCAGAATTTTGTAAAGAAAATTTGGGGAATTGAAACAGAACACAACAGAAAAGTGATAAAAAATTACGAAAAGTTATGGAAAATGTACTGGAAGGAGCACGAACGTGCGAAGCCTAAAATAGTCACCACTTGCGGGATATAAATTTTCTACTTCAGCTAAAAATATTCCCCATTAATATACTGTATAACAAAAAAATAATAATAATTAACCATTAAATAAAAAAGTTATTGCGCCACCCTGTATGTTTCGAATCCGAAATTTTGTCAACAGAAGTTCAGTTTTATATTAACAACTTTTCGGAAATTTATTTAGTCTGCAAGAGGGGTATACTGAGCTGTTTTAAAATTCAGGCTCTCATAATCAATTTAAATCTCTGATATTTTATTAAAGGTAATCAAGAGATAAAACTATACTTATACTTATACCTATATAAACTTTCAAACTATATCGGTCGTTTTGCGCCACCCTGTATGTTTCGAATCCGAAATTTTGTCAACAGAAAATCAGTTTTATATTAACAACTCTTCGTAAATTTATTTAGTCTGCAAGAGGGGTATACTGAGCTGTTTTGAAATTCAGGCTCTCATAATCAATTTAAATCTCTGATATTTTTTTAAAGGTAATCAAGAGATTGTGGAAGCTGATTGTTCCCATCATTTACTTGGTTTTACTTAGTTTGACATAGTAAATATCAACAGATTCTTCAATATATTAAAGTAAAAAGTTCTCCATTGTTCTTGAACTAAATATAATTTTCAAAATTATCAAGTTTAAAGGCTGTGACTTCTGTTAAATTTGATTCGCCTGGTAGAACAGTACTTTTGAACTGTTAATATATTTTAGATTTTAATTAATTTCGTACGCGTATCTCACAGTTGATGCAGTCTACTCTACTCTTTTTCTCGTCTTCAACGTTTCTATCACTGAAATCGTTGTTAAGGGATAGAAGATTTTTTTTATACTGAACGGAAATAATATAAGTGGGAATTTTGTTGTAATTTTTTTTTTTAATTTTTCGATGTGGTTTAAAATAAAAAGTTTTTAAAATATTTTATTAAAAAAAAATTTGTATTAGAAAAAATTATATGTTCTCTTAATATTTTCGTTTTTGTTCATAAGTTCATAAAATTAAAAAAAACATTAACCTTAATTATATTTATTGTAAAGCAAATAAAACTGATGGGATTAGTTTTAGTAAATTATGCATAAAGTTGGTGTTCGGTAAATAGTGATCTTTTGAGTTTTTTAATTCAAAGGTGGTATATACAATTAAATTTTTGTTTGTATTGCAGTTAAATATGAAATTATGAGCAAAACTAATAGTAATCTATCTAGAAGTTTAAATTGATACCTCACAGGGAAGCTGAAAGATTTGAATTATGCCGATGACTTTAGTCTACTTGCTCAAGATAAGCAAATGAGAATTAGAAAAATGTGCAGTCGAAGGTGGTTTGAAATAAATAATGAAAAAACAAAGATTTCAAAGATTGATCGAAGTACCAAAGAAGGTGTTTAAAAAAAAAAATACAGATGGAAATGTAGAGCGATAATTGGAAGAATTTGGAAAATATGGAAATCACTGAGAATCGCATGAAAAACTAAGCTAACAATAATTCAAGCATGCAAAAAAACCGTTCTATTACATTGCAGTGAAACTTGATTGGTTTACAAGAATGAAATATACAAACTAAAAGTATTCGTAAACAAATCCTTTCTAATTATATGTAGACTGGTCAAGAAGAAGAATAAGTAATGAAGATCTTGAGAAAGCCAATGACCAAGAACCAATAGAAATAGCAATCAAGTAAAGATATTACAGATGGATACGTAATTTTTTCAAAAGATAAATTGTATAGCAAGACAGGCACAGTAACTGAACCTGGAAAAAAAGAGAAATTGGAAGATCTGTACAATAGAGCAAGAAATAACACAAACAAAGACGGTATCAAACAGGTAAAGAGACACAGGTGGTTTGTTTTAATTTTTTTAATTTTTTCATGTGTCCCAGGAAAATTTGAAATCATCAATCATGAATGGCTTTTAAATATTGCACCGCTTTCAATTCCAACCAGTATACTGTTGAGAACACATAATCCAAACCAACAACATAATAAATAGAAATAGATAATTATCTTCAAAAATTGGTAATAATTGAAAAAATCAAATACCGTATAGCTAAGAGCTTGAGTTATAAACCTAGGAAGTTCACTTCTTAATTTTATGCTATGGTACAATAGGAAATTGTGCTCTACCTTCCTTTTTCGTTTGATACTGTTTGAACCTACAATCTGGTGGTTAATACATTATCAATTTACCTCAGTTCTCGATCAACGAAAATAATAAGTTATTGTTCACATAGAACAGATTTTTCTATATACATACTAATAACAAATTTTTATAAGAACCAAATTTTGAAGTGACCTATTTCAGAAAAAACATATTTTGAAAAGATAGGTTTCACCCACCTTATAGGTCATTCAAGTATTTAATAACTATCACACTATAACAATTTTTCTTTAAAATAATTTTTTTTTCAATAAATGACCTTTCTAAAACTTTATTACAATACCATTTTTTGAATAAATAACGTTTTTTAAACTTTGGAAAAGTTTTTACCACCTCATTCCATTTCTTTATAATATATAAAAAAAAATAAATTTGAGTAGATGTTTAAAAACTCCCAAAAAATAGGTCTATATGTTAAGTTACCAAAAAAAAAATACTAAGTACTAGAAAATTTTTAATGAATGAAATGAGTCATTTCCAATAAAATGAAGAATTATAATTAATTAAGCTTCAAAAATTTCTATGTGCGAATAGATACATCAAAAATAGAATATATTTAATTTTATAGACAATAAATTATAAAAAATAGATATAATTTTGATTGCTTTTAAGCTTCGATAATAAAATCGATAATAAATTTTTTATTATTGTTCACTTTTATTCTATAGACCTACTTTTTGTACTTCTTTTCGTTTCTTGCGAATGATAAACTTATTATTTTCTAATTTTAATACGCAAACAGAGTATATTCAATTGGGTAAAACCGAATGCCTCTTAAAAGAAACTCTATGTGCCTAACTGAAACTATGAGTTAGATTGCACTATCAGCCCACAATAAGACAATGTTGTAATATTAGCATAACACTTCGTGGCCTGCAAATGGTAGATTCAAATAACAGTTGCTGTATGTTCTAATAGCATCTAATAGTAAATAAAATATTTTTACAATTGATACTACATATTTGTTTTTTCTATAAAATTAAAAATATGTCGTTAGTCGGTGAAAGCTTGTCAATTTAACTCCAGGAACAATTTGGCGAGTTCCCGGAGTTAAATTGATTTAGTAAACGTTATGTAAATGGGAATAAGGGAATATTCTGAATTTAGAAATTCAATCTCAGAACTCCTGAACAGATTCTGAATATAAGAATCTACAATGCAGATATATTACATAAACGTTTCATTTAGAGTATAGCCCTGCGTTTACCTTGTGATAACCTTTAATCCAACTCTAAAATATCTACGACATCCTCCATGTATATAATATATATCTACCTCTCATTTTTCTCCCCTTAAAAACTTCCTTAAAGAATAATTTTTGTATAAATAAGTATAAATAGGAAATAAGTTTGATATTTCAGAATTCGTAAGCATATTGTGTTTATAAGCCCAACTATGTGTTTGATCTTGCAGAGCTCATTAGCCTATTAAATAATCTAATAATAAATTAACATGTCTCTTCAACTACTTAAAAACATTGACAAATATTTATCTAACCTTAAAAAAGAAAGCTCATTAATAAGCTTTTGTTAACCTTAATTGCCTTTAATTATTATGGTTAGGTTTCACTATTAATCATAATTTACAATCTAACACTTTAAGACACACATTAACTTAATTAACCACCTAATCAATTCACGATCAGTTATATACACCATAAAGTGTTTTAAGTAAATTTATTTTAAGTTTAAATAAAATTATCTGATTCTAAGTATTTATGAGTAATTAAGTGTTTGTTTGTACTATTAACTTAAATCTGAAGCTTTTGTTTTTGAGTACGAAAACTGATTTCTAAGTACATAAAGTGTACAAGCTTCAGTGTATTTAAAGAAGTTAAGACAATTATTATGAATTATAGTATATTAAATTGGTATTTACTATGAGAAGATGATGAAATAAAAGAGTATTTAATTTTCTATCTATTGTAAATTTTTTACCAACTTCAAGTTTTCAAAATGAAAAAAAAAAAAAACTAGAAAAGAACCATAAGATAAAATATAAGATTTAAGAATAAAAGAAATGTTTGTAATACATATGTCTAAATCTTCATTCATCAATTAGATACATTGTTGGACCACATAACCTATTAATCATCTAATCAAATATTTGATTATTTTTAATTTCTTTTTTTTTTCCATTAATACTGCCTAACCTATTCCCATTTTTTCATCTCATTAGCTTGTTCTATTTTGGTTTTATGAGAATTGGGGTAAAAAAGGTATGATATAAGATAAATTGCACTGTATTTAAGGTAAATAATATTATTTACTTAAATTAATTCAAGTAATGAAATAGCAGTAAAACGATGCAGCCAAATTATTAAGGCTTAAATGGCTTGGGGACATACTTATTATCGATGTAACCTTTCATTTAAAAGGTCCGGCCTCGTAAAAGTGAAAAATTATTTTTTATCTCAAAACTCAAAAACTCGATTCCGTTCAAATTTGAAGTTATATAAGGGTATTTTTCTTTTTCTCCCCAGATCAGTGCTCAGAGCAAACTATGTTTAGATTCTATTTTTGAGAATGAACGGACGCTTTTAAATCGATGTAGGAAATAACGCTGATCATGAATATAAGTCTATTTCAAACCGTCTTCAATTGGTTGTTACATGGTCAAAGCTACTTCTTCTTTTTCAAGAAACTTTTACCACTTTCACCAGATGAAATTCTTAAGGTTTTTTTTACAGTACATTACTACATTAAATAATATACAAATGGTCATTTCAATTAATAATATATTACTTTGATTTATAATACTTGTATGATATTGATCATATAATTTTTCTATCCCTTCCCTCTTGCCCATCCATAATTCAATGAATTTTTCATCAGTTGTTGTTGTGTGTTCATTTTTACATTGATTTAATATTAAATGAATCTTTCTGATATTTTTGTAAGTGGCTTATTCTTCATAGCAACTACTTTTTTTAGTTTGTATAATAGTGAGTGAAGACTTTAGTGGATTTTCTTGTATATTAAGAATAGCCTGCGGTAGAATACATTTTGAGCTTTGAATATGAGTTTTGTTTTTATATACTTATCTTTTTTTCTAAATTTGTTTTGGGTGTTATGATTTTCTTGTCTAATTATTCTTAGAAGATTCTTTCTTCAATATCATTGTTTTTTTTTGAATAGTTCTTCTCGCGTAGCAGAACACAAATAAAAGATTTTGCGTTAAGTATATTGAAGATAGAAAGTTAAAAAGTACATTTTAAATAAAAGGTTAAATGTTCAATTGAAGAATTTCTCAATAGGCATGAACAAATTATTGGATCAATTTCGAAGGTGCGCTAGTTGAATTAAACTTTAATAAATAATAATAATAAAATTTAAACTTTCTTGAACGAAACGGTTCTGAGCAGTAGACAATAGATTTCGTTCTGTAAAACTAAAAGTATTCAGTAATACTAAAAATACGTCGAAATTTATGGCCACGGTTCCATAGACATAGCATGGATTTCCAAAACCTCCCGAGCACAGAAAACATTGAAGGTCTGACGTGATCTGAGTCGTCAATTGCATTATTTACCAAATAGGGATGACTGAAGATAAAAATCTGTTTTTCTTTTGGGTTACATCAAAAACCCAGAGAGAAGAATTATGTGGACAATCAGAATAGCAGTTTATCAAGGTACGATTAGAAAAAACTCTAATTTCGGGTTAAATAATCGTTGAATGTTTTTCTTCAAAGAATTTAAAATGTGCAAAGATTCGTTAAAAAATTTTCCACCTCTGTTATATGTTGTAACAAAAACATCAACAAATAACAATATTTGGACCGATGACCTAACAATAACATGAGGTATTCTTCTTTTTTGGAATTTTTATTGCAAAAAAAGTAATAAAAAGGCGTTCTATTTCTCAAAAAAATTCATTTAACTACCGGCATTTAAAGCAGAAGTATTTCGTACAAAATTTTTTATTTATTTTAAATATTGATTTAAGCTTTATTTTAATTAATATTGAAATAATGTTTTCAAGATTTTTAATAGTTCTATTTGGATTATTGCTGACAATAGTGTTAAGTGAAGAAATAAATAAAGATTTAAAATTAAAGGATCCTAGTTATATAGTATTTCCTGCCGAAGCTCCTAAGGCTCCTAGTAATGAAAGTGTTTTAAATGAAAAAGTAATTGCTGCAACTAATGTGGATTCTGAAGTTTCTAAAACTCCTAGCAATGATAGTGTTTTAATTGAAAAAATAACAACTGGAAGTACTATTGATTCTGAAGATGAAGATAAACCTACGCCGAGAGAATCAAAAGGAATAAAATATTACTCGATTCCAAACCAAAATTATCAAAGTCGTAGTGCTAATCCAGTTGAAGATAATTATGAAAATGATGATTACGATGAAGGAATAATTGGTGATGAGGATGTTGATGACGATTATGATTATAAAAGTTTGGCAAGAAATGCACCAATAAATCGTGTAGTTAATAATCGAAACACCAATCCATTAAATGATAATCTGGGAATTGCTATAGTGAATAAAAATATGAAGAAGTCAACTTCAGATAATCCTAGAATTATTTCTATAAGAGAAGGATTTAATTTATTGAGAAACTTTTGGAGAAATCGAAATGAAGACAAAAATAAAGAAGTGTTGCCAGTTATCACATTAACGACAACACCGACAACTGGCGCACTAACAATGGAACAGGATCAAAATTGTAGGTTTAAAAATATAAAATAAATTAACAAACTCTTAAAATCTAATTTATTTTTTAATTTTTTAGTTGACTATGGTACTCCAACTGGAACTGCAACGGGAACTGGTAAATTAAAACATTTTAAATTACCATAAAAATATAAGCTTGATATGTCTCCATTTTCAAAATAGGTACTATTACAGCCGTGTCACCTGAAGAAATAGCACAAAATAATGTCGCTGTACAGGCATTAGAAACACCATCACCTTTCCTTTCTTTTACAAGGAAAAGCCAACCAGTACAATACGAAATTATAGAAGAATATCCATTAGAGGGTAATGATTCAAATGTTCTGTCATACAATGGTGATTACATTGATATTACAAGTGATGAATTGGAACCTAATGATGAAATTCCATCATCAAAACGCAAAATGCCTTCAGTTGTCATAAAACAAACTTCTGAACAAAATCAACAAACAGACAACAAACATTTACAACAAGATTCGCTACCCAAAAGAAAGAATACCAAACTTCCGGTTAAAGTTTTAACTGAACCAATGGCTGAAATAGATCCAGTTGAAAAACCAAAAGTTACACAAGAAGTTCAAAAAACCGGATTAGATTATTATCGTCAATATTTACCAAATTTACAAAAATTAATTGAAATTCGACCAAAATTCTTTTTGAACCGGTTGTTACCTGGCCCTAAAAAGGAAGTTAATGATATTGGAACCCAAAGAAATGTTCAGCAAAGGAATTTTCAAAGAAAATCCACTTCAAGAAGAAGAACTAATCAGAGAATAATTAAAAGAAAGAACTCAGCTTCACCAAAAATTGTTAATTATGGAAATTCTGATCAGTTGTCAAAAACTAATCGATTGCCTGTACAAAGAGTAGCATTTTATGTTGTTTGAATAAATATAGTTTTGTTTTATAGAAAATTTATTGCAGAGTATTTTTTATTTTAGTAGGTTATATTAAGATTCTTTAAGAGTTTGCTCAATATTTTTAATTCGACTAATGCTATATATTAACTAAATCCTCCAATTGTTGAATATCCCAGAAAAACTCTAGTGTTTAATAATTATCACATGTTCCTTCAAATAATCAAAAAACCCTAGGTTGCTGCATAAATATAGAAGTCAATGTGATTCACTTATTGAAAATATTTGATCCTCTGCTCAATTATCAAAAACATGGTAAGATAAAAACTTACTTGGCACATTTTGTCGTTACCAATCAATTCAAAAATTTTTAGCTCATATTTTGACTACATTACCTGGTATATCCAAAAAATAATTATCAAGTAAGATCTTGTTTAAATTTAAGATCTTGTTTAAATTTAGCGGAATTTAGAATTATTATTTGGGACATACAAAGTCTTTAAAAAAACTAAATTATATCTAAAATATATGTAAAATAAATAGTAACATTTTGTAAATTTATATTTAAGACGGAATATACTGATTCAGCCTAAGTGTATGCTATTTATTATATTTTTAATTAAAGTTAAGAAGTACAGGGAGCCTCGGTTTCGTAGTTTCAGTTTGATAGTTGTATTCATTACTATTCTCCCTATTTTTATCAAATATAAATAGTATTAGTAGAATTAGAAAATTGTGTCCCAATCTACAACGATATCAGTAATCGATGGTTTTGATATTGATGCAGTATCATTTATGAATAAAATTAAAAAAAACTAAATTTCTTAAACTAAATTTTATTTAAAATATTTGAATAATAAATAAATTATAATTATTAAATAAATAATATTTAAAATAAATACATGTTTTAGTTATATCTTAAAAAATAATTTTAACTTTTGTCTTTTCCCATGAAATATGCAATTGGTACTTTTTCAGCTTTAAAACCTCTATTTTCATTTTCTTTCGAACTCAGTGGTGCACTTTTTCCAAAATTACCAAAATTTCGGAAAATTCCACTAGCAATACCACCTGCAATAGTGCCAGCAGATAAACCAGCTAAACCACCACTACCAAATCCAACAGCATTTGATATCATTGAACTTGTTAAAATACCAATAGCAGATTTTGGTAAAATAATTGCTTTCAATACTCTTTTAAATGTTCTTTTGGGATGTTTAATACCACGTCTTATGATTCTTTTAATTTTACGAAATGGTTTATTCATTGCATGAATTGATGTACGTCTAATTTTTTTCTTTTTATGATGTCCACGTCCAACATCATCTTTGTTTGCATTTTGATCATTATTATTCTCCTCTTCACTATCTTTATCATCATCATCATCAATATCATCCTCCTCCTCACCACCATTATCATCATCACCCGGAGTAGTAATGTTATAATCATCTTCATTCTTTTCAGCATTTTCGTCATCATTACCATACCCAGTTGTCTCAGTTTGTTCTTCAGAATTTTCAACTGTCTCATTTTCAAGAGAATCTAGATTTTCTTTTTTAATTTTAATTCTATTTTTAATGGATTGTAAAATTTCTTCGTTATTTGATATTGAATTAGAATCTACAAGATCATTCGCTACTAAAAGAAACATATTTCCATCTTCATCTTCAGCATATATTTCTTCTTCCATGTCTTCATCATCAGCATCTTCTTTATCGTATTCTTGATCTCGATTATTTGATCTTAAAAAATTAAAAGCTGATATTTGCTTATTTTCTGTATCACCAGAATTTATTTGTTTTTCTAGATCAGCTGATTGAATCTTGTTAATTAATTCACGATCAACAAGTTTAACAAATATTTCGGCATTTACTAAAATAAGGAAAGAATTAATTAATGTATAATATAGACAAAATATTTATTTTTGTATTTCTGAAAGTAGTAAATAGATTCCAGAGCTCTTATTAGATAATTTGTTTAGTTAATATGCAAATACAAGTTGATTGCAAATTTCAATATGAAAATCGTTGATGGATTTAAACCCCATCCTAAAATTAACCTTACATAAAATCGGACAGAAAAATGAAAATGTCATTTATATTATGAAATAGGGCTTTAAAAAATCTAACTTAATATTTTCAATAAGATTTTTATGATTTCATAATAAACGTTTAATGTAAATATTTAAAATTTATATTATTTTCTAAAGAATAACGGTGATTCCTCAACTGTTGTCTTGGGATGTTCCTAAAATATTTCCATTTAATTCACTTTGGTAGGATGTTTTCCTTTTATTAAATTTTTAATATTTAAATTTAAAAAAAGAAAAATATTTAACATTTATTAATACCTTTTCAATTTTTGAAATAAGAGTGAACAATTATATGATAAGTATTTGCATTTAAAAATTAAGAGAAAAAAAAACTGTTTGAATGGCTTTCATGGAATATAAATTTAAAATGTTAAATATGCTACGTTAATGAAAGAACTCTAATTAAAATCCAAATTTGATTTTTTGTAATCAGATTAAGTGTTTAACAACAATAGAATTTTTTTTGTTATCTAATTAAGAACACTTTAAACATTTTGATGCTTTAAAATTTTAAAATAAAATTATATCTTGTTAAATTAGTGGTCCCATAATAAAAAGGTTTAATAAATTCCAAATCTATTAATAGACTTAACTCAATTGTTAAAGAGCAACACGTATACAAAATGAAAATTCAATCGGTCCAACCTACGGTTTGGTGGCACAGTAGTTGAGTGCCGACCTTTCATGCGAAAGGCCCGGGTTCGAATCGTAGGGAAAGTGAAAAAACCTTTCTGGTTTCCCATTCGACTCAGCTACCATTTGAGTTCAAATTAATGGCTTAATGAATAATTAATAATTATATATCTTTAATAAAAAATACTGTAATATAACACATAAACAAATGCAAAATATAAACAAATAATTGAATTGAATAATATAACTCACAGATATAGAATACCATATAACTCAATATTACAATATAAACAAAAAATAGAATTGTAACTATTGAAAATCTAAGACGTTTCTACATGTTATAAGGCCTAGTACTATCTCATGTTTAAATTGTTTGTGGAATTGAGACTAATTCTAATAACACGAATATAATATGACCCCCGTTCCAACATGTACTTATGGTATAGACAGGTTTATTACCCTAACATTTGGACAGTTAGCGCTTAAAAATATAAAAAAAAAACCGTTTTTATTTTAGAAAAAAAAAGTTTAAATATTTTCACCAAATTCCCAACATGACGTCTGAGTTTAGGAGTCTAAAAGTTACATGCAAACAAGCAAACATTCCCTTCTATATATAAATGATGAAAAATAGTTGAAAATTCAGTTTTTTATGAACTTTACATTCATTCAGTTTACTTAGCCTTTGCAAGTTCAAATTTATTTAAAATTTATTTTTTATGCATTGCAATGTTTTTTTTTTAAATTTAGAAATTTAACAATTACAAACTAATACACCTCCACCTTTCAAACTTTTAGAAATTTCATTCCAGTGGAATCAAATTACCACCCAAATATATCTAATACATGATATTTACCTGATGATATTAGCAGGATACTTATTAATATAAAAAACCCCTTCTTACAATTCTTCCAATTTCTTAACATAACTATATTTCTTAGATTTCTCTGTTACAATTGATTTTCCGTTATTCTTAATAATGAATATTAATTCTGTTTTTTAATTTTGAATTCTTTTTGAAAAAAAAAATAAATTCTATTAATTTAAATTTTAATTAATTTGTAACACTGATTCAATTTGAGCTTTTGCGACACTGATAGTTAAATTTAAACTGAATCAAACTTTCTTAATTATATTTTTTGTTAGAAAAAAAAAAAAACCAAAACAAAAATAAAAAAAAAAAAACAAAAACAAAAAATAAAAAAACAATAAAAAATTGTAATAATAAGAAACGAAATCAGTTAAACACCTGGTTAAGGTAACAATAATAAATTTGTTATACAAATCATCACTAAACGAATGATTCAAATTCAAAATCTAATTGAAAATCAAAAAATCAATTTGAAATTTTTGAAAGATTTTGTTTTTATTTTGAGACGAATTTTGAATAATACATAAGTTGGGTCTTGTTGATTTAATTTTATATTTGGTGGGAGAAATTGAAAACTTTTACTTTAATATTTTTATGAATCTTCAAAAAATTAGAGAAATTTTTTCTAAATATTTTTTTTATATTTAAAGTGATTTTCGGAAAAAAAAGCCCAGACGTTTCTAAGCTTTTGACAATCATTATGATAATCAATTGGTACTTTAAATTGTTTCAAAGTAGGTAGTTTATAAAATGTAATTTAAAGTAATTAATATTTAATATTGTAAAATAAACGCAATTTATTGAGAGCACTTTGTAATTGAAATTGTTTTGACATCTATTAATGTATGATGATTTTTGACAGGTTTATGAAGTATTCGATATTATTTCGTATAGTGTTGGTTACAACAAAAAGAGAAAGTAATTAAAGATTGGCTTAGAAGAGTTAAGATAATAATAATAAATATGCCGAGCTAAAGAAGAATCATTAGCTAATTTAAGGAGTTACTTAAATCATCTTTATACATACAGATTAAAAAATAACTTTTCATTCAACTGAAAGCATTGAATTAATTTGGTTGAATAATTCTAATATCTAAATTCTAAATATAATGAAAGACAAACTACTGCTGATTCTGCTGAATAGCGTGCCCTATGTTATGTTAGCTGTTATTTTTACACGTAAAATACTTTTAATTACTAATCTTACGTAAATAAGAGAAAGAAAAAAAGAAACTAATAAAATGTTAATTCAGAATGTTCTTTAGGTAAACTTTCATACATTCTTATGTATTCTTAGAAGGCATATTTATATTAAATGAATTTTTACTTGTTTAAAAGAGAATTTCTTAAGCTTTCGAATACATTTTACAAAATAACATAAGTCTAGAAAGAGTAGAAAAGAGTAACATAAAGTAAAGAGTAGAATTATAAGAATTAACAAAAAATATTGAAATTTAATTTAAGCTCCCATATCTTGGAAACTAAATGAGGTCTAACTTAGCTCTCATACACAAAATTTATGTAGGCCCATAAATAAAAATTCCCTGCGCTGTGCGTTTTGTAGCTAAAGTTTTTAGAAATTACTAAGGAACATATGTTGTAGACATATCATCTGACCAATGGCGTGGTAGTAAAGACGCCGCCTTTCATGTGGAAGGTCTCGAGTTCAAACCCGGTCAGATCATATCTAAAAAAAAATTATGGTAAAATTGTATAATTATATCGTAATAGTTTATATTGTAATATAAAATACAATTTAATAAAAGTATATATAAATAATTCTTGTATAAGATTATAGATGGCGCACAAAGCTAACATTTGTGCATTCATATGTCATAACCTTATACAATAGCTACAGCCGAGTAATCAACGGTTTAGTGAATATTATGATTAAAGAAACTGAAACCCAGTTTAAAATAAACTTGGTGAATGCCCTATACTCCAGGAGTGGAAAAAGAATAAAAAAAAAATATGTTGTAGAGCATATTGGTAACTGGCTTCGGATGTAAAAGAGCTGTGTTCGAACCCACTTCATAATAAATAAATTGTTTATTTTTTTCAAATATATCCATAATAATTACAATTAAATTGTATAAGTATATATGTATAGTGTGTTTAATAATTAAATTACTGTAAAAATGAAAATACTTCACTTTAAACATGTAAAACTTTATTTAAAAGCGATTTTTTAATAAATAAACGTTTTTTCAATCACATATTACATACTGATTTGGATTTTGATATTGTGGCTTATTGAAATTAATAGAAATCAACTAAATAAATCCAAGTTTTAAAAATTAATATCACTCTTGCTTGTCAAATTAAAACGTCAAATAATAAGAATGACAATTTATTTTTAATTGTGAGTATTTAGAGCGTACAGACCCTAACCAGAAATTATTGAAACTGTACTTTCAACTTTAAAAGTTGATAAGCGCAACTATAACCTTCCCTGTTCAGTACTAAACATTCCTAATTGAAATTTATCTAAAGTGCAAACAATTTATTTGATAATTATTTGATATTCAGGTGCTTTTGGCTTCCTAGTATTTAAAAACTGTGAAAACGATTAATATTATTAATTAAAAAAGTTACTGAAACCTACATAAAAGTAGAAAATAATCATATTATTAATTAAAAAAGTTTTAAGAATTTTACATTTGCAAATAAATAAAATTCACAAATTTAAATAAAAATTTAATATTAATTTATACAATAATAAATTATAAGCTGTCATTTTAACTGTTAACTGTTTAATGAAAAATATATGTCATAAAATTATAAGCAGATTTTTATTCAAATCCTGCATCGGATATAAAAATTAAAATAAATTTTCATAGCTATAATATAATTAAAATAAAATATGAAATTATGAATTATTAGAATTTTTTTTTTCAGTTTTTATTTTGAATTTCAAATCCGATTTTTTAATTTTTAGTCTAACAGATGGTTAAAATCCTAACATACCAAAAAATCCCATTCAAAATTAAAAACAAAATAAATTATTCAATTAATTAAATTATAATCACATCAATATTTTCTGGAATATTTTAATAAATCTTTTTGGTAATTCAAAAAAAAAAATTTCAAAAATTAGTCATAAATAGTAATGAAAAAATTTTTTATTTACAAAATTTACCACAATTGCCATTTGGTTTTTAATTTTTTTTCATTTCGTTAATGTTTGTTTCCGCTTTCAATTTTATTATAAAAATTTGAAACAAATTAATTTTTAATAAAACAAATTTGTGGCATTGTCTGCTAAAATAGGGGCAATTTAATAAGTGCTACCTAGGTAGGTTAGATTGAGCGTCTGTAAATGAGAGTGATATGATTTAATCGTTAGTTGTTCAAGGGAAAGTGATCAAATAATAGACGAATGTAGATCTAATCAAATAATAGACCAATGTAGAAAGGTCGGTCATAAAAGTCTAACTTGAGGAACAAACACCTGACCAGCAAACCTTTAAATGTAGATAAAAGTTTTTACAAAATAAATCTAAGCACTGTGGGGATCCATGAACATTTTATCCTGACAAAGGCTTCTGGTCAAATAATTGAAAGGAGAACATAGTTTTTCAACAAACAGTAAATGGGTTACCCACTTTCATTTCAAAAATTTGTAAGAAGAAACGCTCTAGAACAAAATCATCTCGATTTTTTCCTTACAGTCCCTTGCAAAAAAAAAACCTAGGAAGCGAAAATCTGTTTTTGCGCAAAAATGAGTTGTTACTTAAGTTATTTCGTTGTCCATCTCACTTTTAATACTTTCTACTAATTTATAAGATATATTATTTATTTTGTTTCTATTATATTTTAAATTATATTTGGTCACCAAGGAGATTTTGTACTAAAAAGTTTTAAAATATTTTATGATCTGTATGGGATTCGAACCCACAGTTTCTCAATTAACACGCCAAATGACTACCCAGTACACCACCGAGATTCTCAAAATGAGGAATTAACAAAATAATATTTCTTTTTGAATTTCTTCAAACCCCACGCTGGAATGGAGGTTTTACTGTTACAAAATTTCTTTGATACGCTACATTTAAACCCAGTATACTTTCTTAATTCATCACTTCCTCAGATTGCGCTGCTCGTTGAAAAATAGTGAGGACAGAGTAAGCAGAGGACAATACCCCTATCCCAAATTCAGTTGACTGCTAACCTTCATGATTTGCCCAAATTCTAGATTGCCCATATAGTAGATAATAATGAAAATCAAGTACCTTCATACATTCAAAAACTGTGAAAACCCAAATTCTATATGTATTAATATATTGTCCTTATATTTTTGAATGTCCTCTTTTTTTTGTAATTTAATTAAAATTTTTTTTTTTTATTTTTAATCTGGACCGCCATTCAAAAAATTGAATTTGAATTTTTTTACATTATAATAATAATTTTTAGATTTTAAATTATTATACATTATTCTCTATATTTTGTACAGATTTTGTTAATTATTATTAAAATTAAAAAAGTTTTTTGCTTTTTTTGAAATTTGAAACTTTATTTATGAGTTCTGAACAGGTTGAAAATTTTATGAGAATAGAAAAACCAAATTTACAATTGGGGATTTTCTGTTGTTATAGAGTTATAGAAAATAACATTATGATACGCTAATTCTCACTTAATTTATGTGTAACCCAAAAAAAAAAGCCAAAAACAAAATGAATTAAAATATAAGCAAAATAGTCATAATAATGAAATAATTTTGATTAAAAATGAAAGCTAATCGGAGGGTGATATTTTGTTTGGTTAAAATGAAAATAATAATAAAATGTAAATCGCCACCATTTTAACCATAGAGGCCTTTTATTTTGATTTGGTTTTTTTTTTTGTATATTTTGGTTTTTCCCCCAATTTATTGCGACATCTGTGTAAAATTGTCCTCAATTTTGTTTTTCATCAAATTTTATTTTCATAATTTTTTTTTCTTTTTTTATTATAAACCTAATTGAAACGGAAAATTGATTCTATAGATCTGAATCAAAATGTTACAATATATCTTTGGGTATGAATATTATATAATTTTAACACTGAAGATTTAATATGATTAAAGTGTTTTCAGTTCACAATTAAAAATGAGATATTTGTCAGAATTAAAACTCACTGCACTGTACAGTATTTTATGAATACCGAGCTAATGTGCTAATGCAACAATAATCTGTAGACTGAAGATTCGTTGGTAGCGAAGAGCACATTCATGTAACAGAAGCGGTAAGGATTACTTCCAAATCTATTCAGGATTCAGGCTTGTGTATATTCATGGATGGGAAAAGCCGAGAAAATTACTTCCGGATGTATTTAGAATTCGAACCTCTACGTTCCCAAACTTCTCTTCAGGCTTGTGTATATTCATAGATGGGAAAAGCCAAGAAAATTACTTCCGGATGTATTAACGATTCGAACCTTTACACTGCCAAACCAGTTTGAGCTTGTATTTAGTTAACACGAATGGAAGAAACTACGGAAATTGCTGTCCGATTTGTAGGTTTTTGGACATTTACTATTGTAAAATGCTTTGAGGTTTCAAACCTTTACGCTTCCAAAACAGCTTGGGCTTGTTTAAACAAGAGAAAGAAATTAGGGAATTTGTTGCCCGATTTTTGGATTTTGTACATTTACTTTTGCAAAATTTTAACTTGTTGTAATTTACTTGTATTCAATACTTTCAGATCATTAAACTTAGTCTAGTTAATGGAATCCAGGTCTAGTTAAATATAATAAACTTAAGGTGGTGTCGGGAGAATCAATTCAACTTGATTGATTTTGACATTTTTCAATTCCACTCAAAAATTTCCCGGTGTCGGCTAAGTCAATTGAATTAGTTTCAATTAATTGAATCAAGTTGTTTCAATTTTGATTTTTTGACAACAGAAATGTCAGTATTATAAAAATAATTTAAACGAAAAATTTTTTTTAGTTTTTAGACGGTTTATTTTGTGCTGCATTATATTTACTACTAATAATTTTTGCAATGAGTTTTTTGTGGTTGCTTCCATTAGATTGATTAATTTTTCAAATTGTTTCCTGTTGCTGAAACATTTTTTCCTGAAAATAATAAATAAAAATTTTCATATTTATATAAATTATTTATCTTTATTTACCTTTCTAAATTACTCATTTTAATTTTTCTTTAAATTTTTAAACACAAACAACGCCAATAACAGAATAAATTTAACAGAATAGATTTAAACATAAACAACGCCAATGCCATAATGTAATTTCAAACACAAAAATGTATTTGAATCTCAAAATCGACTCAGACGATTTTAAACAACACAAATTGATTTCCCCAACACCGATAGTTGACTCAAATCGACTGAAGTTAAAATTAAAAAAAAAAATTGATTCTCTCGACACCACCTTTATTTAAAATTTATAATTTAAAAAATTACTGAAATAAAAAAAATAATTTAAAATTTTTTATTATAAAAATATTAAACATGAAAGTAAATATTATTACATAAAAACAAAAAACTTAAGGGATAAATAAAAATAAATTAAAATATCTATATTCGCAAGGGAATAGACTTATTAAATAAAAGAATTGTAAATAACTGGCTCTTGGGTTGGGACCCAAAGGGGTTGGAAGAACTGCAACCTATCACCAGAAGCAAATGCAGGTTAATTGGCTATATACTAAAGGAAAAATGAACAATGCATAATAAGAAAGGCGCTAACTTGGAATCCGCTAGACGGTTTCAGGTCAAGAGGTAGACCCAAAGAACCATGGAGAAAAACGGGGCTGGATAATTCAGGAGATATGAAATATTCTAGAACGAAATAGTAGAAAAAGCTATATGAATAGAAATGAATAAAAACTTTAAGCTGAAGTCCTATGCTGCCAAGTGTAGTAACAGGAAACAAAAAGAAAGGAAACTTTCTAATTTTAATGCATGGCCAAATATAGCTAAAAGGAATTTAATTTTTCCAGATCTATATATTTTTGAAAAGTTCGCTTTATATCAAAAGCTAAAAATTTAAATCTATACGCTCATACTATTCTGGCATCGAATTGAGATAAATTTTTAAATCACTAGCAATTAACGCATTAGGTATTGTACCGCATTAGAGACCGTGAGGTAAATATTCGATCTTCTAATTAAAGCATAGTAACTTGATAAGATTTAACCAAGGAGCTTTTTGAAAGATTAAATTAATTTAAATAACTTGACAGACAGAAGAAAATTAAATGTCACCTTTAGATTTAGTGCTGTACGTAGAAAACCCTGTTATTAAAATATTACACTCTGTAAAAGAGGCTGTTGTCTAATAAGGCTTTTTATACCAGTATAGCTATAGGACAAAGGGTATAATAAATTTCCAATTCCGTTAGTGACGCAGACAAGGACGAGGGGTAGATATGGACTCAAGTGTATGGGTCGGATCAGAATCGAAAAAAAAAATCGATATGTATGTATAATATGATGTATGTCCGTCCGTCACCACGATAACTCAAAAATTAAAAAAGCTAGAATTTTGAAAATTTCATAAATTCGTTTTGATGCAATAGCCGTTATCGCTATTGAAATGCAGTCATTTTGGGCCACGGGTTTGAGTACTTGCCATGCATTTTTTATATGAGCATTATTCTATACCTATTGAAGCTGGGAAACAAAATCCTTTTATATGAGAACTGCACTACACCAAATAAAGATGTATGTTTGAAATTTTGCCAAAAGTAATTACCCGGATGATAAAATGTTTATATTACGGTCATACGAGTATCCCAAAGTTGATAAAGTCATCTCTACTACACTCTTCCTCGTCTTACAAAATAATGATAGTTAAAAAGAAGGGATCATGGAGAGCAATATTAAAAATGTTTATCTAGTTTAATCTTTAGTATTTTAATTTATTCATTTACATAATTTCATTATTTCAAATGAAGGTCAAAATATAATACCAAGGTATATTTTGATACCTTACATTCTTGGTATATGAATATAAATTTATATTTAAATATAAAATTTTATTAAAAAATTATGCTCTAAGTTATTTTTTTTTTGTAAAATTATCATGCTGTTTCATCTTATCAAATCTGAATACTATTGACACTTTTTAAACTCATTTGACATTTTTATAGGTATATTATTTTAATAGCACCTTTATTTTTTTTTAAATGATTTTGTCTACCATTTTTGTTTTAATATTAAATTATTCCGAATATTTTCACTTTCATTTAAAAAAAAAATGAATTTTTTTTTTTTATTTTATTTCTCCCTTTCACTTTTAGCCATCTTTCTCCACTATGGATTTCAATACTCTTATTTTCACTTTCATTTTTCATTCTATTGCCCTTTACTGTTATGTTCTCTTTTTACAATATAACAGTTATATTTAAAAAAAACAAACCTCGAAACATTATAACTTATAAAAACCGAAAAACTTAAACTAAGAGAAATGAAAAATTAAAAAAAAAATTAATATTAAGAAGTGAATGAGACGCGTGCTGCGTTCATATATTGCATGATATTAAGACGCTTTATATTATCGTTATTACTGACAATAAATTAGTAAAAAAAAAAGAAAAGAAAAGGAATCATCATAATGAAATAGAAGATAAATTATTTTTAATTAAAATTAAAGGCAAGAATATACATAATTAAATTTGACACGTAGCATCGTATGTAACGGTAAATCCTGGTGCCTAATTTAAAAAAATATATGAAAATTTTAACAACGGTTTTTTTTTTAAATAAAATGATTTAAAAGTGTAAAGTACATATAGACGGTATTAAAAATACAAATTAGTATAAACGTACCTGCAATCTTGTAGAACAAATTGACAGCATACCTCATCATAACAACATTAGTTCGATTTCCTGCTACAGCAAAATTCAGTGTTTAACAAGCTTGGATAGCGTTTACATAAGTAATTTAAATTCCTTGGGATTTTTTTATTACTGGTCTTTGGATATTTAGAAATGTTGGCCTAATTAAAAACCCTTTGAGAAGACAGATGATATGGACAATTGAATCATTCGATCTTACAGGTTGCAACAATCTTTGCTTGGGACAGTCTTTAATTAAAAGAAAAGTAAACAGCAAGTTTTAAAACAAATCAGCTGGAAAAATCTTGCTAAGGAAACGCAAATAACAATTTATAATTGGTAAAACAAAATAATTTAATAATTCAAAAGAAATTTCTAAGCGGAACAATAAACTCATCAAATCTATGAAAGTAATTTTTTTTCTTTACTCAGCTCCCAATACGGTCTCTAATACACATTTCCCTCGGAATATTTTAGGTGCTGTTATTTTTGCCCTCTCCTATACTTATTGAGCTTAAACCCATTATTATTGTTGTGCACTATCACTTGACCACGTCTTCCAGAGCCTTGCAGATTCCATTTATGAACTATTCTCGCTATGTTTTCCTAATTGTTTTCGAAGCGTGTGCGTAATCAATCTCTATTTCCTTTTCCTTTCTTGATGAACTGTTGGTTTCTCTCCAGTTAAGTTTCTTAAATCATTATTCGTGATTGTTCTATGATCAGAATATCCTACAATGATTCTAAGGCATTTATTATATGGAAGTCTAGTCTGCTGTTTACAGTAATCGAAGTTATGCAGGTCTTACAACAGTACACGAGGTTGTCCTTTACACGTGCTCGGACAATTTGAAGCTTAGTGTTTCTAGAGATTTTTGAGTTTCTCCATACAAGTTTTTCAATGAAAGTAATTAGCGACGCTTTTTTTAGTATTTTTGAGCCTTGAATTTATTATAACTTATATTTAATTTTTACTGCAGTTTAGGTAAATATATATATACGTTATTTTTCGTTTAACGGTTTTCTAAATTATTTCTAAGACTATTAATTTCGTTTTTTTTTTATTCTTTTAGTTTTTTTATTGCTTTAAAAAATATTTACAGCAGATGATAGAAGGGAGAGAATCAGAAAGAGAGAGTGAAGAAGGACCGAAAAAAACGTTTGGACGTGAAAATTTTTATTATTAATTTAAGTTAAAGCCGAAAGTAATAACGGTAACTCAACTGTTGTACAATAAACATTGTTTTGTGTACATTTTTCCAACAAGTTTCATTATACATATTTACTTAATTATTTTATATTAACGTTGTTCTTTTCTTTCATTTTCACTTTTTTTCCATGTTCACTTTTCCCCTCACTTTAATTACAAAATAAATAAACAAAATAATAAAAAAAAAACAGAAAATATAAATAAGAGAAATTAAATTCCGTTATCCTTATAAAGGATAATTTATATTCATCATATTATAATTTAATTAAAACGTGCAAATATGCAAATAAATTGTCCTATAGAATTAATTTAAACATCCATCTGTTGTCATCATTGCTATTCATTTGCAAATATACGTTTTAGTTATTGTATTTTACTATATATTTTCATTGTGTAATTTACAGTTAATAAACATTCATACGTATATAAGTAACATACATTATATAAATTTTAGTAGTTATTATTTAAAATTTTTAGGAATATAAAGCCAAATGCTTACCCACTAACCCACCGAGGCCTCTATATATTGTATTAATTTTGTATTTGAGTTATATGGTATTTCTGCATCTGTGAGTTATATTATTCAATTAAACTATTATATCCATATAACTTTAAGTCAAAAGGGTATATTAAATTTACCATTACGTTTGTGACGCAGTAAAGGAGGGGATGTAGTTATAGACTCAAAGGTATGGATCCGATCAGAATTGAAAAGTAAATCGATGTCCATCCGTCTGCCCATCCCCACGATAACTCAAAAAATAAAGAAGCTAGGATTCCGCAATTTTCACAATTTGGTTTTTATGCAATAGCCGTCATCGCTTTTAAAATGCAGCCAGTTTGTTCCACGGGTTCGAGTACCTGCCATACAACTCCTTTTTTTATAAGAGCATTTCATATTACAACACTACTATTGAAGTTAGATATCTGAAATTTTGCTAATAGTTTAGTTTTATGGCCAAAGTTTGTGCAAAATTTGATTTGGGTAGTACAGTGCTATCGAGTGGTTGCCATTTAACTTCACCTTTTACATGAGCATTACTCTGTACCTAATAAAGGTGGTTGACTAAAATTTTGTCAAAAGTAATTCAACGGATGATATAATATCGATATTACTGTCATACGGGTATCCCAGAGTTGACACAGTCTACTCTATTACACTCTTCCTCGTTTGTTTATATATAATTACTATTCATTAGATATGCAATTAATTTGAACCTCTTAGCGAATGGTAACTGAAGCTAGTTGAAAACAAGATTAAAGTTTTCTTCAATTTTACTGGGTTTCACACCGTAGATCCTTAAGTGATAAGTCGACACTACTTCGCTCCCGAGCTGTTAATAAAAATGTCAACTTAAATCATTTCATTACATTGTTGTTAGTATATTGTATAATTAGTAAAAAGTACAATTATTAGTATAATTTATAAAAAGTTCCGACAACATTTTCTAACAAAGGATAGCAGTACAAAACTTCTTCCCCTGATAACCTATTTATGCCACCTATAATTTACCTATAATTGACCTATAATTTAAATCCTGAAAAAGTAGTAATCTAATTGGCTAATGATAAGTGCAGATATAAAGATAATATTATATATAAAATATAATGTATTCTTAATTTTTTAAATTAATTTCCAGAAGATTTTTTTGACAATTCATAAATGCTTTCAGAACTAGTTTTAAAAGAACTTTTCACATTTTTGTATTACAAGTAGTTTAATTCAGAACTTAAATACAATATTTAAAGAGTTCCTATACACTTTTATTCTATTAATATTTTAGGATCTTTTTTCTTTTCATTTTGAAGAAGCGCTAAGAACGTGTCAAAGAATAATGATGGTAATTTTCATTTCAAAAAATTTTCTTGGCTTTCAACAAATTTCTTTTAATTTTTTTTTTTTCCTTTTTGGTGTTCTGTAACAGATGGAAAAAAAAGTTAAGCTGAAAATTTGTAACATAGTTTGTTAGGATTTAACTTGCACTTTGTTTTTTATTTGATGACATTAATAATACGAAATTTGTCTTCAGTTCTATTTTTTATTTTTCTAAATTTTTTTCATCTTTTTCTTCAATTTGTTTCATAAGTTGTTTAGATTCAATTGTGTGTAGTTGCCTTTTTTTTGGGAAAGTACCGAAAGTGTCGTCATTTAGAGTGATCATTGGTCCCAAAAAGTTTTTTTATAGATACACCTACTTAAAAATATAATTTTCACTTGATTTTAATATCATTATAATGGTTGTGTAATTTAATTATCAAGTTGTGAAAAATTCGTGGCCTTGCAATCATAAGTAAAATTAATGAATACAAAAAGTGAGGAATTTAAGAAAATTGTAAAATTTATTAAGAAATTTTTTTGACATTTTTTAACTGACATTACGAATTTAAAATTTAAAAAGTTCAAAAGTTCCAAAGTATTTCAAGGCCTTTTAGCATTAGATTTCCAAGCATAAATTGGATCTGGTAAATGTATATGAATACATATATTTAATATAACAGAAGTTCCTTTGTCCAATTTCCGTTTGTCCATTGAAGTTTTTCGGAATTGAGGGAGAACAAATTAAAAAATTCTTCTGTGAGATCTAATTTAAATGTTAAGGGATTCAATAACTTGGTTTCTACTGTAAAATTCATTTATCAGTGGAAATAATACCTGAATAACAGTAATAACAGAAAATCAAAAGGTTAAAGATTTTATTATTGTTGAAAGGAAAGCAGAACCACTATTTCAAGTCATCAGAAATGATTTCAGTAACATTTTATGGAACATCTAAAGGATTAAATACTGAAGAGAATATAAATAGGACAAAACATGTGGGTTACAAATTCCAAGTTACTATCTTTATTAATTTCTAATATATGCTATTAAGTTTTGCTCCTTTTCCCTTGGTTCGATCAAAGATTTCAGGATCCGAACTCGTGTCGATGCAATAGACGATGCTGATTAAAAATGTATATATCTTTTTCCTTTCGGTGGTTTCAAACTTCGTTACAAAATTAATATACCCCTATTCCTATTTAAAATGTAGGGTATAAAAATTTCAGGTCTACACCCATTGCGGGGTAACCTTCTACAGTGGACAGAAAAATAGGTTCGCAAATGTTGTATGAAACTAATAAAACCCTCATCCTTCTTCATTTAAGCGTTTATTACTCCAATATTGAATTTTACAAAAATACCCTCTGAATTTACATCTCCTGGTATTTTACTCAAGACATCTTCAGATGAATTTTAAAAATTTTTCCACTTTCTTCAAATATATTGATTTGATCTGTTAAAATTACTGCTTGATTCACTAATTTGTTAAATTTATCTAAAAACTTCACATCTCTTATACGTTCTTTCAATCTTAATCCAAAATATTAAACAACAATTTCAATTTATCAAAATAACATCATTATTTCCGTTTCCTTTCGCAAAAGAATATTTTCTTTTCGAATGAACAACTTTTAAGAAATTCGGAAATAATAAATATAAATAAATTTTCCAAGTTCCGTATTCAATGACAAAACACTAATGAGAAATCATCAAAGTTTTCAAAAGGGAGGATATTTTCTTTTAATCATTATTAACAAGAAGCAATCAATAATATAAAATTTCAAATAATCATAGGCATTAAGAACTTTTCAAATGAAAAGTTAGAACTTTATTATTTTGTTTTTTATTTGGTCTTTATATGTGTTCTAGAAAAGTTGACAATATTTCAATTTGGTCCAAAATCAACTTATCAAGAGTCTTAAAATTTATTTTGATTGTTCCAAAATAAAAAAAAAAAAAAATCAAAACTTTTTCTTAAGTCATTCAATGTAATTTTGGTTTTATTGTGAGTTAAAAATCAAAGTGTTGTAACTCTTTAAAATAAGTTTTGAGAAATTCAAATACAATTTTATTCGAATTGTAGCAAACCCGAAGAACATTTGTGATATGAGAATTTTAACAATCTTTAAAATTAGCACTAAAGTCTTTTGGAGCGGTTAAAAAACTCATTATTTTTATTTATAATAAAATTTGTAAATTAAGGTTTCCTAAATTTGCCGTTTAGTTTGTGAGGCATGGGGGAATAGAGAGTTTGAAATGGATAGGGGATAAGTATAGACTTAATTATATGAATCGGATCACAATCGTAAAACTCTTACCTTCCAAACTCTAACTCTCGTAAAAAAACTGTAGATTAGTATCACAAGTCTCTCCCTAAAGTTGAGTTCAAAAAGGTTGTGGTTCTGGTGTGTTTTAGTCGTACAATGGAACACAGCACAGTAGAGAAGAAAAGTTGTTTTTGCTATTTGTGTCCTGTCCACACGATAACTTAAATTTTGGAATTATACAAATTCTCTTTCAACTCTTTCAACAAATGCTCTTTCAACGGGTTTGAGTAGCTGCCATATATTTTTTATTTTGTATGAAAATAACTCTATATTTAATAAAATTGGGTATTTGAAAGTTTGCCAAAAGCAGTTGAATTTTTGGCCAAAGTTTTCAAAAAATTTGGTAGCGCCGTGGGTTCAAATAGCTTCTATATAACTTTATTTTTAATATGAGAATAACTTGATGTCTAAAGAAATCGATAACGTGAAATCTTATGAAAAGTTAAGTTTAATTGCCAAAGTTTGTACAAAATATGGTTGGTCTAGTGTAAGAGGTTCGAATAGCTGTTATACAACTTATAATTTCTTTTATACATAATTGACAATAATAGGATTGAGTGTTTGAAATTTTGTCAAAAGTATTTAACAGGATCATATAATGTTTATATTACGTTCGCGCAGGTATCTTTGATACAGTCTACTCTACTCTCTTCCTCGTCTTTAAATTGGCTCAGAGAAAATCATCTGACATCTTTGGTGACTAAATCCCATTACAATGAGACTATCATGTGTGACGGCAACCCTTTATCTTAATAACAACTTATAAAAATTGTCCCAGCATCTTTGTTCATATCTAAAAAAAGGATCAACGATTGTAGAAAATGCATTAAAATAAATTTATAAGATACTATATAAGTTTCTCTATAAAATGCAAATACCGTTATATTTAATTATTTAACTTTAAATGTTACAGTTATTCAAATATTATTTAACATACGAGTATATTTATATTTAATACAATTATAGATTAAAAAAAAATGGTTTAACATAATATGTACCATTAAACTGTAATAATATTATTAACGGAAATAAAGTGATAATTATATAATTAACTGCAAATTGTTATGTTATAATTAAAATCCAATAAAAAACAAAATGTTAAATATAAATAAATTATAAAAGAAAGTTTATTTTTCAATTTAATTAATTAAATGTTTTAAGTATTTTGTTTTTGTATAAATGTTGTTGTTAAGGTGGGCACGAATGTTATTTGTAATAATAACATTTAAATTAATTATTGAATTAACAATATACATATTTATAGTATAATTAAAGGATAATAGTATTTGTATTTGTACTTGTGTTGACGTATGTAATTTTTAATTTACCTTTTGGTTTTTTTTTTAAGTGTAAATGAGATGAATTTTATAGATATAAATATACTAAATGTATAATATACTAAATGTTATGGTTTTAGTATTTGATATTGTATCGAAGTTGTTATTGTGCGCCATCTCTGAAGTACTACAAGAATTATTTTTGACAGCTTGAATGTCAAATATTATAATTCGGTAGATATTATGTATTTATTTAAAAAGTCAAAAGAAACAATTTGCTGGCCAATCGCATTTATCTGTAGCAATTTGGTAACTCTTTCCCTAAAATATTTTAGAATTCTAAGAAAGTTTTTAATTAGAGATTTTTTTTGACTTATATTTAAAATTAAACTAACATTTTAGATTTGTTTGTATTCGAATTTGATATTAATCGATGACGAGTCTTTCTAACGAGTTTTGCTCCAATTCTAAAACTTCTAATCATAACCACAAAAATTACAAGCCGTAAATGCTCCATTAATATTTATAAAAGAAAAAAGTCAATATTTATAAAAAATTTCCAAGTATATTTTTTTTTTATTCAACACAACTTATACCACATTATTATTTTTCATAACGATTTCTGAACGATTTTTCATTTAAAAATCTGCGTCTAATCTGGGATTGATTTCTAGTTCTGGTATTAGATAATGGTCTGTTTAAATTTTTTACTCTATTTTGATTTCTACGAAATTGTTTTCTTTTCTCTAATAATCTTTTATTTTGTTCCTCCCTCCATTTTTTATTATTATTTCTTGTTGGTTTTGGCTTATTCTCTACTTGATGGTTTGAATCTGCAATTGTAGCTGGTTCATCTAATACTGAATACAATGGTATTAAAGTAAATTCTATTTCTTCATTTGATGTTCCATTAACTTCTGTTAATTTATTGAATAACGGTATTTCCTGTTCATTTAACATTGAGTCATTTATATTTTCTTTATTTTCAATTTGATGATTATTTTGTGCTTCTGTTGTTTTTGTTTTTTTATTTTCACTTTGAGTTTTATGATTTAATTCACATTTAACTGGATTATCATTATTTAATTGTATTGATATTGGATTTGAACCACCAGATAACAATTGATTTTCACTATTTAAAATACTTTCAACATCTGATGCATTTGGAAAATATTTTTGAATATTATCAATTGAATCTTTTAAAAAGAAAAATACTGGTTTTAATACAATAACTTCATTATCTTTAAGTTCTGTTATTGCTTTTAGAACAGTTGCATCTTTATCAGAACTTCTTACAACTTCAAGTGTTGCCGCGTCTAAAATAACAACAAAATTTATTGTCAAATGAATATTAAAATTTTTATTTCAATTAATATAAAACGTACCTGAAATTGGTGAACTAGTACACAGTGTTAAAAAATTTACAAATAAAATTAATTTGATCATTTTTAAAAAAATTAATACTTTTTTTTATTAATATCAAAAAAAAATTTTAAATTATCGATCTCTGAACAAATTAAAATTTAATCCAACCAATTTGATCAACGTTTTACCTTAAAATAAACCAAGTAGAACCAGATTTGAAATTTGGAAAATATCATAGAACTTTTATAAAGTTCAAATTCTATCTAAATTCAAAGGTTTATTTTTAAAATGAATGAAAAAAAAAAAAAAATTGATAAAAAAAAATGAAATATACCGCTACTAAAATAAATTATGAGTATACAGTTAATATATTAATGTTATGGTTATGGAACTATATGAATTCGATGTGTTATTTGTTTTGTTTTAAAAAAAAATTCTTAATGGGAATCTCCTAAATTCATTAAAATTAAATTCTAAAAGAATGAAAAGAATAGGTAAAAAATATGCTTTAAAATGGTTGATGACCGTTTAAATTGATAAAAAATAGACAAATAAATAATAACGTCTTTAACTGTTGTGATCTTATTTGTTGTGAATTCTAAGCTTGTTTAGATTCCTACCGCTAAAGTATTTTTTTATGGGCATTCATGGATATTCTTTGTTCAAAAATTTTTTTTTTAATAAATTTTAAAACAAAATACATTTATATTAATAATTTTTTTTTAGCAAGATGGTTCTTAGTAAATAAACGTCATTTACAATTCTATCGGGTTCCAATGAACATAAAATGTGCTTTCTCAAATTAAGAGCTGCTCTTGGACTGGTTCGGTGATTGTCGTTCTTTTGCGATTGGCTTGTAAATTGGGCATACACAATGTGCTTGGAAGGACTAGGATTTACGATTAGTCTGTATAGCCATCAGAACCATAAAAGGATTTTTAGTTTGATATAATAAAAGGCGACTTCGGCGAGTAATAGAGTCGAGTAGTATTTAGTTAAGAGATTTAGATCTTAACTATCTTTCAAAAGTTAATTATTGGGTTTTCGATAATATTATGGAGAAAAATGAAAGCGTTTTGAAATACATTGGTATTTTCGAGTTAACCTTATTTATTTATTTTTTTAATTCAACTAATTCAATGCCCTAAGAGAAATTTGTTCTCAATATTAGAACCTTAGTTCTATTAAAAGTAATTAATTTGTATCTTCATCGGGCTTGAATACTAATATTTAGAGGATAGGAGGAAATAAAAAAACAGTACCATCTACCGCTCGTTCTTTCAAAATTCACAACAAAATATTCTAAACTGAATCAAATTTTGATTAAAAACTATTCCATTCTAACATTATAGATATTTTTTGTTTTTGGTATAATCAAAAAACATGGCGCTCATATTTCTTGATTAAAACTAAATAAAACGAAAATTAGACTATGTCAACTCTGGGATATCCACACAATCATATCCGGTTTAAGGTACAAAAAAATTAACAATAAACAGCAAAATTTTTATCTGGAGTAAATAAAACCAAATTTTACAGTTATCTTTTTGTCAGATTCAACTTTTAACAATTGTTTCAATTAACTTTTAACAACTTGCAGGCTGATTGTGAGTGTCGCATTTTGTAACCAATATAAGAAAAGGTCACTTTATTCGATACTGTCACCGGTCACAATATTCGAACCAGCCAAGCTATTTTTTTTAATTTTAATAACAAAGATGGCGTCGTATATTAAATAATTTTTAAAAATTTCAGAATCTTAACTGTTTTAGTTTTTATGAGTTATAATGAGAAAGGATACATAATTCCTAAGCACCTCATTTTTCGATACTGATCAGATCCATACAAATACTATATATCTAATTTTTTGATTTTACTGTGTCACAAACGAGATGGCAATTTCAGGATACATTTACATTACATTTCAACGGGAATCTTTACAATAATTCATAACCCATTTAAAATTTTAATATTATACTACATAGAGTGTATAGTCATTATTGAAAAATTTTGTTGTCAAAGTTCAAATTTGGAAAAAATTTTGAGAAAATATCAAAAAAAAAAAAAACATTAATGTATTTTATTAGTTAATCCAAAAAGTTTATTTTTAAAACAATTAACCATAATACTATGTTAATTAATTTATAAAAATAGGTGAAATTTAAAAAATTATACCTAAGTTTTTTGTTTTTAAATAGCGGTATGTAACAGCACCTATTTCAAAACCGTTTTTAACCGGTGATTAATAATAATTTCTAAAAATAGGTATTAGTTTCAGTTTTCAGTGAAATTTAAAAAAAAAATCATTTTAATTTTTGGAAAAGAAACTATCCATCCTGTCATTATAATTTTGATGACGGACTTATGATATTGACAGAAACCTTATATGTATATTGTTTTTTTTTAATTATAGCAGGTATTTTAAAGTTTAGTGAACTTCATTTTTTTAACATCATACCGAAAGAGAGTTGCGCGTGTTATTTGTACCCACATTAAAAAAAATCTGTTAAAATAATGCATTTAACCAATTTTGTTTTAATTTTCGGCCTTAAAAGGTGTCAGAAAACTTTTGGCTTAAAATCGTTTTTCTCAAGTAATCTTTATTAGATAAATAAATTCATTAAATTTAATATCAATTTTATTGGCGCAATTTGAATCATTTAAACATTTTATTATAAGCATTATAAGCAAACGTTTCTAATTTAAAAAAATACTTTGCTACTAATTTAAAAGTTTCAGCTTAAATGTAATCTATGAGAATGTGTATTATTTATTGTTAAAGCAGAGAAAGAAATTATTTGAAAATTTCCTCTATTATATAAAAGATGGCGTAAAATATATTAAAGAAATAACCAACTGATTACAGAGTTTAAATTTAGCGAATATTTAAAAAAATTTAAAAGTTTTGTTTTTATTCACAATGTGTTTTCCTTATGATGGATGAAAATAAGATATTTGAATAATATAGAGTGTAGTACAGTAGACTGTGTCAACCCGTATAACCGTAATATAGACATTATATAATTCGGTTAATTACTTTAAGCAAAATGTTAAATACACTGCTTATTAGGCTTTCAGTTATGAACCAAAGAACATATAAATTGAAAGGCAGCTCGTCGAACTCTTTCACTACACCGACTATATTTTATTCAGACGTTGGTCATTAAAGTTAACTACTTTTGACAAAATTTCAAACATCCAGCTATTTTATGTGTGTTGTAATGCTCATGTGAAATATGAAGTTGTATGGCAAGTACTCGAACCCACTTCAGTAGATCAACCAAATTTTACACAAACTTAGGCCGTAAAACTAAGCCACCTTTGGCAAAATTTAAAATATCCAGCTTTATTATGTATAGAGCTATTTTCATATAAAATAGGAAGTTGTATGAAAGCTATTTGAACTCGTGGAGCAAAATGGCTGAATTTCAATAGCGATGACGGCTATTATATAAGAACGAATTTGTGACAATTTCCAAATCCTGGATTCTATATTTTTTGAGATATCGTGCGGAGGGACGGACAGACGGAGCGATACACATATCTCGATCGATTTAATTTTCGATTCTGATCCGATCTTTGAGTCTATATCTATTCTCCTCCTTCTCTGCGTCACAAACGTAATGGCTAATTTAGTATACCCTTTTGACTTACTGTCAAATATAGTATAAAAACGAGGAAGAGTGTAGTAGAGTAGACTGTGTCAACTCTGGGATACCCATATGACCGTAACATATACATTACATCATGATGACGGATGGACGGACATACATAGCTAAATCGATTTATTTTTCGATTCTGATCCGATCCATATACTTGAGTCTATATCTACCCCCCCCTCCTTCTCTGCGTCAGAAACGTAATGGCAAATTTATTATACCCTTGGACTATATAGTCATACGGGTATAATAAAAATTTACATATAAAGTTCTGTATTTATATAATTTTTACACATACATTAAAAATTTATTTTGCGTTTTTAGTAAAATTATCTGCTTGTGGCGAAGGTGTAGAAAGATCGCTTTATTAAAAGTCAAATTTTGCGCAAATAAAAGCAGTAAAGCTATGTATATAAATTTTGAAAAACTCAGCATAGTTTTTGACTTATAGTGCGGACAGACAGGCGTACCTCAGGACATATATATAGTTTAGCTTAGCTAACTCACCTATTGTTTCTGATTCGATCTTTACACTTGACTCTGTTTCGTCTCCTTTACAGAGTCTTAAATGTATTGGTAAATTTAATATACCGTGAAATATATTTATATAAGCTTATCTACAACTGCAAAATGACGGATATGAGGACACTTAAGATATCATGCCAGTGTGTAAGAATTCTGAAATTTTTTCATATTTTTGTGATTGAACAGATTTTATCAAATATTGGTTGCACTTCTTTATACCCGTATGACTATAAAGTCCAAGGGTATAATAAATTTGCCATCATGTTTGTAACGCAGAGAAGTACGGGGGGGTAGATATAGACTCAAGTGTATGGATCGGATCAGAATCGAAAAATAAATCGATTTAGCTATGTATGTCCGTCCGTCCGTCTTTACGATAACTCAAAAAGTAACGGAGCTAGGATTATGCAATTTTCACAAAGTCGTTTTTATGCAAAAAACGGAATCGCTATTTAAATTCAGCCATTTTGGTCCACGGGTTCGAGTACCTGCCATACAACTTCTAATTTTATATGAGCATTATTACTCTATACCTATGGAAGCTGCGTGTCTGAAATTTTGCCAAAAGTAGTTTAGTATAATGGCCAAAGTTACTGCAAAATTTAGTTGGTCTACTGCTGAGGGTTCGAGTACCTGCCATACAACTTCTAATTTTATATGAGCGTTACTCTATACCTATGGAAGCTGGGTATCTGAAATTTTGCCAAAAGTAGTTTAGTATAATGGCAAAAGTTACTGCAAAATTTGGTTGGTCTACTGCAAAGGGTTCGAGTAGCTGCCATACAACTCCTTCTTTTATATGAGCATTACTCTACACCTAATAATGCTGAATGTTTGAAATTTTGCCAAAAGTAATTAACCGGATGATATAATGTATATGTTACGGTCATATGGGTATCCCAGAGTTGACACAGTCTACTTTACTACACTCTTCCTCGTTTTATTTCGAAATTGATTGATTCGAAGCCTTGAATGAATTTCATGACTTGGATGAATGTGTTTTGGTATTAGGTGCACTAAGATAACCATGAAGTTTTTCTTAATTTTAATTTAGCTGCGACTTATTGATATTAAATTTTTTGTGACATTATATATAAATCAGGATATGGAAGAGTTTTAAGGACTCGGAGTCTTAAATTTTTACATTATCAAAAGAAATACAAGATGCAGAATCACTTCGTTTGGCTAATAACAGACAAGCTTTAAGCAATAAAACTTACCGTATCAATGCTTCCTTACTCTTAAATTATTTTAAATGATTCTTCATTGTAAGACTAGGTAATGATTCCCTTCATGACACTTACAGTGTAGCACTTTTATATTCATTTTCATTTTCAATTTTACAAATCCAAGATCAAATTATCATTCAACTTTACCATTTAATTTTACCATATAATTTCTCTCCAAACAATGACGTCGCAAGTTCCATTTTATCAAATCTATTAAAAAAATGTAGTAGGTGTCTTTTGTTAGTTTTATATACTAAAGATTCTTCTTTTAATGCTTTTTATTAAAATATTGACATATAAAATTTGTATGGTTTTAATTAAATTTTTATTCACTGATTATTGCTAATATTTGTGATAATAAATGTAAAATTTGAATAATATATTTAAATCCATTTTTATTTTCTTATTAAAATATTAATAATATTATATTTAATTATAATATTATTTTATATTTGATTTAATAATAGGTATTTATTATTTTAATCTTTCTATGTATAAAACTTCTAGAGATTGGCAATATATTTTTGATATAATGAAGAAAATAAGTAATCATCATTACCAAAAGTTAATCTGAATAACAATAGAATATTTATGTGATTTTATTCAAAATTTAATATTGTATATGAAAGTTTAAAATCTTTATAAATTTTTTTAATAAATTGTTTTTGTATTGTATTGTATTATGTATTAGCTACTAAATTAGTTTTAATATTCAAAAATGTCTAATATTTTTTCTATTATAAATCTAATATGATTGAAGAGTTATTTTAACTTTAATATTCCTATAGCTTTACTGGAGTGTTCTTCTTCAATTAGGAAAAATTTTTGTTACCATGGCAATAAGTTAAATAACCCAAAGAATGGTTGTGGTTCCATGTATAAAATACACATGACTTTAGTGTGAAACCATCAAACATGATAACTTTAAGTAACTTTACCTGAAAACGGAGTAAACCCAGTAAACCTTTGGTAACTTTCCCTAACATTTTAAAGCAATTAACCAAATTTTTGAATAAGTGCTTCTTTTAGGGAGTTAAGCGGGTTAGTTGAAATGCTTAATTCAGATAAGTACCGGATACCAAATAGTATATAAATTTTTCTGAAAGTATTTAAGCCCATATTTTAGGATATATAGAAAATATCCAAAAATATCATTGTAATAAGCCAAATATTAGCTTTGAACTAACCGTTCTCTATATTATTCTATGTTAAGTTAATCAAGGTTCGTTTTACTAGCTACTGCTAGGTATGTCATGGCATTCACCAAGTCTATTTAGACAAGGTTTCAGTTTCTTTAATATATGTATACTCATATACAGGGTGTTCCCGACTCGATGGTCTTCCTTCAAATGGGTGATCGGACAACACCCTGTATATTCACTAAGCCGTTGATAACTCGGTTGTAGCTATAAGATTATGAATACACAAATGTTAGTTTTGTGCGCCATCTATTATTCTACACAAGAGTTATTTAAATGTTTATCGTAAGTCTCATATTACGAGATTGACTATTAAGATATAATTATACAATTTTGCGACATTTGTTTATTACAGATATGATCTGACTAGGGTTTGAACCCAAGACTTTCCACATGAAAGCCTATGTCTTTACCACTTCGCAATTGGTCAAATCTAATTAAAATCGCTGCCGGGTAAATGATAATTTTGACGATTAATTTTCGATTAAAAACTATTTTTTTATTTGGAATGCTGCTGGTGTAAAAGAAAAAATTTCATAAATTAAATAAAAGTTTTTTTTTTTAACTTATCGATACTATATCTTCTAATAAAATTTAATTGATCAATAGATTAAAAAAAAAACTATCTAAAGATGAAAGTTCAAATAAACCATATTAGAGATTTATTTGAATTTTTTTTATACCTATCTTTTGTTTTATAAAACTTTAAAAAAAAAAGAATGAAAAATATAAAAAATAGAACAGATATACGTTTATTCGAATAGAATTCCAAAATTTTATAGTTTATTTAGTAGGCTCCAAAATTTCTATCACAACGCAACATCACAAAATAATATAGGTATTTACCTGTTATTTTTTTTTTATTGTTTACCTTTTGTGTTTTATTACCAGGTAATAAATAATAAATTTAGAATAAAAAAACAAAAACTATAAAACCTCATCAACTATATATGATTTATATCCAAAACTAAAGATATAAAATGTATCTTTTATTGTATCTATATAGAAATTTGTTTTTCTTGTTTTTAGTTCAACGACATTTTAATATTCCAATTCACTTTTAATTTGCAAGAAAGAATTAATGAAAGAAAGCCAAAATTTTATTAATAAAAATTCAAATTAATTTTTTTTTTTTATTAACTTTCAAAATCGATTTTTAATCGATAGATACTTCTTTTTTTTTAGTATTTATTTATTTTATACCTATACTAAGTAACTGTTTATGTGCAAAATAAATTTTAAAATATGTTTTATATTATAATAAATTTTAAATTCTTTTATAATGTACAATAAAATTTTTGAAGTGTTTTTTTTTCCTTACTCCTCTTGGGAGTATAGGACATCCATTTGATATCTTGATCTCACGCGATTCGGCGCTTTAATGTCACCCCAGGAGATGTTGCATTTAGCCATTTCTTGATAAATTGTCCTGCACCATGTGATGTTAGGGTTTCACTCTAATGCCATACGTGTTATGCTTTCACTAAGCTTTTTAAGCGTGTAGTCTATCCACCTCCATTTCCTACGTCTGAATTGTTTAGCTTTGGGTTCTTTGCCTGTTAGTATCCAGAGGCCTTCGTTAGATATTGTGGTCGGCCAGAATATGCGGTATATTATCCTAAGACACTTATTTAAGAAAACCTGTAGCTTGAGGTTTCGCTCCTATATGTCAGGACTGTTTTCACATATACTCGAAATATTCTTATTTCGTTTTCCTGGGTATCTAATTAATTTCGAATTCCTTCATAACGATTGTAAATGGCCAAATGCTGCTTTTGCTTTCTTTAGCCTGTGTTCCACGTCTTCATGTTTCTCCCTCCCCCATTGGTAGTTATTTTACAGAACAGATAACAGAAGCTGTTGTCCTTTTCAAAATTCTATCTGTTTCAATTGGATGATTGCCGTGTTCATGTTATTTATCCTCATCGTTTTCGTTTTTTCCAAGTTGATTTCTAGACAGGCGTGTTGAGCAAGTTGTTCAACACGGTTTAATTTGCTCTGTTTGTCGCTGAATCCATGTGTCCTTCGAGTTGATTTGCCAGACCCCAAGTTATATCTCTATTTGTCGAGCAGACTTCTTTGAGGATGTTGCCCAGGACGACTGTGAAGAGAAGAGGTGAGTGTTGACATCCCTATTTTATTTCAGATGTTGTGGTGAAGGAAATGCTGATTTGACCATTGTGCAATACTGCGAGTTCATGGATGAGACGAACTATTTTTTCTGGTGTGCCTCTGTATCTTAATGCTTTACATATTGCACCTCTTCTTATTATATCGAAGGCCTTCTTGAAGTCGATTAATATTATGTATAATGGTGATCTAGAGTGCATGGATGAGACGAACTATTTTTTCTGGTGTGCCTCTGTATCTTAATGCTTTACATATGGCACCTCTTCTTATTATATCGAAGGCCTTCTTGAAGTCGATTAAGATTATGTATAATGGTGATCTATATTAAATCGACTGCTTGACTATTATTCGGAGTGTGTTAGTTTGACCAACGCAACTCCTGTTCGGGCGGAAGTCAGTTTGTTCTTGTCTTAAATTGTCTTTTCGAGCTTAGCCTATATTCTGCCTTGTATTATTCCTGCTACGATCTTGTATATTAAGTTGAGCAGTTAGATCCCTCTCCAGTTGTCGCAGTATGTTAGGTCGCCTTTCTTTAGAAATTTCTCAATTAAGCCCTTTTTCCATGCCATTCTGAAGTAGTTGAGCTACTGTTTGAGTATTGGCTTGTATCAATTTAACTGAAAATTTTGAAAAATTTAAAATATCTAAAATCTGTAAAATTATTCTTCAAGTTTGCAGGATCAAAGTTTATTTTTTATTTTGTTTCTTTTTTTTTATTTTTTTTCTAAAGATCATTAGTTACTAAATTATAGCTATATCAGTTACCTAAAAAAAATGTTATCAGACAAAAAGCAATTTAAACACAAAAAAAATTAACATTTTTATTAAGAATCTTGTAAATATTTAAAATGTTTTGTTTTAAAAAAAAAACATATTATTCGTAAAAAAATATAGAAAAAAAATATGTTAAGAAAATATTTAAAAGTATATTGAGGGAAACTTGATTGTTTTTTAGTATACTGATCGTTATTATTTGTTTATTAAAATAAATGCGACAACAGCGTGTCATTAGGTATCAATTTTGACAGCTACAAACATTTTTTTTTATTTTATTTTCTATCACATTAAAATTTGATATGAGTGAAAATATGAAAACTTTTCCTTTTCTATCATCATTTTTTTTTTTAAGTAAAAACATTTGGCATAGGCATTTTTTATAATGTTATTAATTTATAATTTTTGTATTTAATCACCTTATATTATCTAAAAAATTTTCGCGGTTTTTAGGTAACCTATTAAAATTGACATTTTGCAAGGAAATTAGTCATTTTCAAATTAATATGTTTTTTTTTGGGGGGTTTTTTTGTTTTTGGAAATTATTAAAAGAAATTTTATATATTGATGTTGACCCCCTCTACGCGGTTCATAAAATTTGCAAATTTTATTTATATAAATGTTTATAATCAATTTTATAAACAGTTTTAATAAAATTTTTAATCTGAACGAAAGTAAAATTAATTTAAGTAAAAATAATAAACAAGGAAATAAATTTTATTTTTTTTTTGTATATTTTCATTGGTGTCGGTTAATATTTATAAAATCGATCATCTTTGATTAAATTGACATCTAATACCATCGAATATTAAACTAAACGAAAATGAAAATTTTAAAATTTTCAATTTTCTTCTTAATATTTATATTTGGATTTTTTCTAAAAACTGAAGGTATATTAACTAAAGACTTTTTTTTAAAAAAAATATATTTATTTTATTATTTAAATATAAGGAAAATTTAATTTGTTTGGCACTCATTGGATACTATAAATCTTTTTGTTTAATTTAGATCTTAACTGTGTTTCTTCTTCTTTAATTTATTTTGTGTATTTTTAATTAAATCTATTGCTTTTCTGCAAAAAGTTTTGTATTTAGAGTTTCGTTTAGTTTCGTTTAATTTATAAAGGTAACTGTAATTAGTTTATTAAATTATTAATTGATGCTAATATTATATTGTGAAATTATATTTTATTTAACGTATGAAACTTAACGAAAAAAACATTTGCTGTTTTAAAAAAGATTGGTTCAGTTCTAGATCGTTTCTATATGTTTTCAACTTGAGTGATTTTTAAATTAGTTGTCAAAGATGTCAAAGATAATTTCAAATTGGTTATAATTAAGAAAACATATTATTATAATTTATGTCTGACAAGCGGCGAGTGACATTAATTTTATTATCAAAATATTTGAAAAAAAAGAGAAAGTTGATAATATTATTCATATTTAAAAAACAAAGAAATATGATAAAAAATTTTTTTATTAAAACGCAATATTATAATAATTTTGATTTCAGAGTTTGAATAAAAAAAAGTGAAAAGATATTTGCTAAGTTTTTTTTTCGTCTAAGTTTTAATTTAAAATTCATTTAAAAATTTTTTCTAATTAATTTTCAAGCAATTACCATATAATCAATTTATTATTTGTCCTAACTATAATAGGAATATGATGTCATATAAACTTTGGATAAATATTCGTATGATTACATATGATATACAAAATCATAACTCTAACTATAATAGTCATACAGGGCAACCAAAAATATGCTCTATAAAACAAGTTTTAAGCTATTATAATATGCGCTTAAGAACTAAGTGCAAATAAGCACTTAAAAACCTTAAAAACTATAAAGCCATAAAATTTCTAATTTTTGAACCTGTTTTTGAGAGCCTATTATTATTTTTAATTGTTTATATTGTTATAAATCGTTTAATAATTTGTCTCAAAACTTAATACTTACCAAGTTATTTTTTTTTTAATTAAATATTTAAACACAATTTAAAGTACCTCGTATAATATAAAAAGAACTAAATATATATATTAATCTTAATACGTTCTTAACAGTTACTCAATATACCGCCTACTAAACTTTTAAATTATTAAAAATAACGTAATACTCAGTCTAGTAATATAATAGATGTCTACGGTACTTTTAATTTCCTTTTTGTTGAAATTTGTAACATTCTTCAAATTTTTGTAAATTATGAATAAATTTTTTTTTGCAAAAATTTTCAAAAAAGGTTTAAAAATATGCTCTTTCAGAAAAAATATGCTAAAATATGCTGTAACAGGCGAAATAAGCAAAAATATGCTCTAACAAATAGGGCTTAAAATTCATAACTTTTCATGAAACCGATAAATAACGAGTTAATTTCTCAATAACACTTTAGGAAAAAAGCTCGTGGATGTTTTTGGTGTCCTAGTCATTGTCATAACCAATCATACGCATAATATGTCAAACATAAACATTTAATTATTTAAAATTTATGAATTTACCTTTTAACGTTTGATTCTAAAATTTTTAAATTCTTTTTAATTTTAGTTTTATTTACTTTTAATTTCTTTTCAATTTCAATAGTTTGCTTGTATGTATAATATCATATGTCTATGACTTGATGAATGATTTCCAAATGAAAAACGAATGATGGTTATGAATATTATGAAAATTATTGTTTACATAAATGTATATGTAATTATTTTTTAAATATTAATTTTCAATTTAATTTTTTAATATGGAATGATCCTTTATGACAGTTGATCAATATTTATATATATATAATTAATATTGATAAATCAAGTTCAAATCGAAATCCCTTATATTGTGTTTGAAATTTTTTTCTTTAAATCATTTAAATTTAAATTTGTATTATAAATATTAATCTGAAATTTCTTTCCCATAAATTTATAACAATTTAATTTAACCCGGAAACTTTTTTCTAAAATGATTAATGAACATGATGTAGCTTTATTTTCTTTAAGCTATATTTTTCGAATGTTCACATAATTTCTATATATGAAGTCAAAATATTTACATATATATATATATATATATATATATATATATATATATATACATATGATTAATTAATAACAAGGTATAATAATAACGAAGACAGATTCTTTACTACCTATTTAAATCATTGCTACCATAATTTTTATTACCCAAAGCAATCAAATAAAAATTTATTAATTTCTTAGTTGTGACGTCAAGAAAATTACAGTTGTGTTTTTTTTTTTTTTTTTGAAAAACTAACGGTATTAAGAATTAATAAATTTAAAAATTAGAATAAAAATAATTAGTTAAGTTGGTTTTCTTGAGTCTTTGTTGGAAACTGAAAACGGTTTTACCGTTATTTTTGACTTTATACTATTATTAAATTTTGAAGATAATTTAGGGTAAAACTAAAGGTAGGTGTGAGGGGAAGTTTTCGTTATTTCTCTATTTTGACTTTTAGCTTTATTACGCCACTAATTATTAATTTTATATTTAATTATTTATTTTTTATTGATTCCTATTTTTGTGTTTAATTAAAAATCTTTGTTTAATTAAGTATACCTATTTTCTTAATTTTCTTCTTACTTATTTGGTTATGAATTCTCTTGGGCTTGGAAAAACTTTTCTAACTTGCACTGAAACTTTAAAATATTGGTTTTTTACCCTTCTGTGTAATATTAAGGCAAAGATTTGCACGTTACTAATTTATATTTTTGGTAATTTTTTTGAAATATTTATAAGTTTTGTAGTAACAACTGTTAAAAACCAGTCACTACATGTAGAGTAGCACTTGCATTTTTCAACTTAAAATTTTCAATTAAACGAACAAAAAAAATTCTTAAATACATACAGCTAAAGTCGTTTACATAAATCCAGTACCAATGCCTAGAGGACTATTTAAAATTACAAAAGAACTTCCTGCTGTTGAACAACCAAGATTTATTTTAACAGCTGGTGCTGCTGGCTTAGCTGGTCTGCAAGGCTTTATATTGGGTGCAACAAAGGGTTCATTTATTGGAAATATTGTTGGTAGTACAACTGTTACAGTAGGTGCCTTAGCAATAGACGTATATGAAATTATGACAAATACAACCGTTGATTTAAATTCACTTTTTAATATAACATCATTAACATCATCAATAACATCGAGTAGTAATCCGATGTCATCTTTTATTAGAGGTTTGATATCCGCTCAAAGATCTGCAACACGTGGTTTATCTAAAGCTGAACCAATATGTGTTTTGACAAGAAACTCAGGTTTAGTTATTGATAAAATTTCATCGGAACAAAGAAAAAATTTAGATAATCCCGTTGTAATTGTAAATGGTAGTAAATATAGGGGTAAGCAAAGAATAGCACGAAAGCGAAGAAACAAAAAGAGAAAAAATCGAAATCGCAAAAAAAGACCAGAATATTATAACAATTATTATGACGATACGACAGGAAATACTTTTGTAGGCTCATCTGGAAATCAAAGAAAACAAAACAGCAACAACAATGATTACTATGAGATAATAAATGAGGATAATGAAGCTGAACTGAATAATTTTTCAGAATCAAATACAGGTGTTGCAAATGCTAGTGGAACTGGTTCTGTTACTAAAAAAAAAACTGATAGTAACTCTGCAGGCAGAGAAACTATTAGTTGCATATTTTTACGGAACGCAAATGGTTCGGGTTGAAAGAAATTAAAATTTGAAACTGCTTCAAAACTTTTAATTCTGTAAAATTTATTTATTGTAATGTAATTTTTATTTTGTTTGTAATAAAATGATAAAAATGTATGAATGAATATTAATTTATTAATCAATAATAATATTAAATAATTAATTTAAAATTAAATAATCAAAATTTTGAACACTATAATTTCAGCTAAAACGATTTTCTTAAAGCCGTTTCCGATTTCTCAGTTTCGCAATAATTTAAACTTAAGCAATAAAACGCACAATGAAAACGGTGAAGCCCGTTTCATATTTACAGCAGGAGCAGCAGGATTAGCTGGCTTAAAAGGATTTTTATTAGGGGTAAAAAAAGGTGCAATAGCAGGAGCTGGTGTTGGTGCTGGTACAGCTGGTCTTGGTGTATTGGCTTTTGAAGCATTGAACGTTTCCAATATCAATTGGACTTCGTATAATCCAGCCGCTCTTAATTGGTCTGGTTTTGCCAACTCTATTGATTTGAGTATGTACAACCCGTCATATTATAATTGGTCAGCAATTACAGGTGCAATGTCTATACCAACAATTGATTTAAGTATGTATAATCCTTCATCATATAATTGGTCGGCCATTACTAGTTCGGCTATGCCTAATATTGATTGGAATTTGTATAATCCAGCTGCAGTTAATTACACTGCATTTTATAATAATTTCGCAATGCCAACAATAGATTTATCATCCTTAATGTCACAATACAATTGGACAGCAATATCACCTAAAATAGATTTAAGCAGAATAACTTCAAGGTTTCCAAATGGTGGATCAAGTTCTTCATCAGAATCCACATCTCCTATTTGTATAATAACACGTCCTAGTAGATCTCTTAAGGTAAGTCCGCAGGAAGGAGAAACTAATGAACCGCACATAATAGTATCGGGAAGAGTTGCCCGACAGAATAGATGGAATCGAAATAGAATCCGAAAACCCCAAGTAGATTATGATGAAATATATGATTACTTGGATCCTGGTAATGCAAATGATGATTTTAGAGCAACAAGTAATACTGCAACTGGATCGTATACTGGTACAGGACAACCTAGTGGAACTGGTACTGTAACACAAAAAGTAGAAAATACTGATTCAGGTAACAGTCGTAATACAGTCAGTTGTGTATTTATACGGCGCAGTGCTAATGAAGGTAAAGGTGGAAAAATTGATCTAGAACGTTTGACGACAAGAGTACCTGTTTATCAAGTTGAAAGGCAACAAAGCCGTAAACAAACAAATAGAAAGCCAGCGCATCAATATAGAAAAAAAATAGTCCGACGTAGAAAATTAAAACGACAAAGGAAATTTTAATATAAATTAATTGTTAGTTACATTATTTTTTATATTGCATTTTACATAATTAAATTATTAATAATTCAAATATGTAACATATTAAGAAAGACCAAAAAAAAATTTAGAACTAAATAAATTATTATAGTTTGAAAAATAAATTATAAATTATTTTACTTTAGATATTTTTTTTCATATGTTTTTATTTTGAAAATTCATTACTACAGAATAGATGGATTCGGAATAGACTTAGAAGACGCCAAAGTTATGATGATGAAATTGAAGATTATTGGATACTATGGATATAATGCAAAATAGTTTAATAATTTTTTATTTTTATGCATATTACTAATTAATTACTTGAATTGATCTTAAACTAAAGAACACAATAAAAGTTAATCTCCAGATAATGGGTTCGGAATTTGTTTTTGAAGCTTCTAATTGACTTTGCAAAAGAGAAGAGATTTTAGTTTAGAGACACACTTAATTTTAGTTTAATTAAACTTTGAATTAAGAATGACTTTGAATGTATTTAATAAATATAAATCAGAGATGGCTTCAGTTTTGTGCAATACATATTATAATGACTTACTTGTTAGAATTAGAAAGATATGAGTTTTAAGTTTCAGATAAATCCAAGAATTTATAAGATATAGCTAGACACTAAATTTCTGTTGTTCTTATTTAACTTACCTTTTAAATTATTCCTTTCAGATTCTTATTTAAAAAAACTATTCAAAGAAAAATTTAATATTTATTATTAATGAGCTTGTAACACTCTTAGTTCTTTTACCTTTTATACCCTATCTTTACTATTGATTCCCTAAAGTTTTTATTTAAAGTTGTATAATGGTTTAACGTAGCTGTCTTAGAAAATGGAAAATGCATTTGCATATCATAAATTTTTTATTAAGTAAGGGGGTTTAAATTGAACTTTACAAAGTTTATAAGATGGGCCCATGCAAACTTTTGAACTATGCATGTAGAACTAAAAATGTAAAAATGTTCCGAAGTTGAAATTAAATAGAGGCAAGTAAAGTATTAAGGCGATCACATTTTCTAATTTTGAAATTTTTCGAAACTAAGGCAATTCACAATATTAAGAGTTTCATATTTTGGACCCTCTCCAATAGGTATAAGAGAGTTGACAAGGGCAACTATTATCTTTCTCAGATATTTTAAAATTAGAATTATGGATACAACTCTGAACAATTTAAGTTCGTTCTTAATTTATATTCAAGATATGATTGACAAAAGAAATTTTTTTTAAATTTGTAAACCTTCTTATGTTTCTTTATTGTTAATTTTTTCATCATAAATCTCTAATAAGCTGAAATTATCATAAAATGTAAATTTTTGGTAGCTAACAGCTACTACTAAATAAAAAATATTCTCAAAAATTTCTATTAAAATAGATTGACATCTTTATTTTTAATTTTGAAGCGCAAAAACAAAAAGAACACTAAAAACAATTCAAATATTTTTCTTTGTTCCTCTTTTTATTTGTTTCTTTCACAACATGAATAGATGATGATCTTTTAAATCTAGCACAGCATTGACGCAATTTCGTCATTGAAATTAGCTTCAACAGACAAAAGAAAATAATGCGGCTTTTGTCACGTGTTTGATTTAATTCTTATTCTTTTGCAAATAATACAATAACCTGCCAACGCTATTTGGGAAACCTTGTAGAAAAATATATTTAAAATAGGATATTATAAAATAGGTTGGCAATCAACGGGAGGTCGAATATTAAAGTAATTTGGACCATTTAAACATTGAAACATTTTTTCCTATATTCCTTTAATGGTTTAATTTATTTTTAAATAATCGATGGTAAACTATACGTTTTCAATAGTAAAGTCATGCATAAGGGTTACTCTTTAATACAAGTGGTTCTTTGTTGTATAAGCTAAAAAAATACGCTTTATATCCTTAACAGGGTTATTTTTTTCGCTTTGTAAGACGTAACCGACTAATTTAATTCTTAAGTAGTAATTTAATAATTTAATTTCTTAGATATAAATGAGGCGTGTAGCATTTACGCAAACCGCCACTGCAATTCATCTCAAATTTAGAAACTAAAGAAAAGCCAAAATTTTCAAAACCCTGGTTTTGTATGCTTTATTCAAAAGCTCCAAGATTCTGAACCTATAGTCCAATTAATTTTAAATTTTAAGAATATTTTTTACAAAACGTGTCGAGATATTTAAAATTCCAAATTTTTCGTTTCAGTTGATTCCTTCTTCATGGAAGCTGCATGAACAGTACTAAAATAACGGAACATAAGACAGTTAGTTGCACAGTGGTTAGAGTGCCGACCTTTCATGCGTAAGGTCCGGGTTCGAATCCCAATGAAAGTGAAAACTTTTATCTGGTTTTCGATTCGACTCAGCTACCATTTGTCATTGAGTTCAAATTATTGGCTTAATTAATAATTATGTATCTTTAATAAAAAAAATATAAACAAATACAAATACAAAATGGAAACAAATAATTCAATTAAAAAATATAACTCACAGATATAGAATACCATATAACTGTAATACAAAATTATTACAATATAAACAAACTAGATCTGTATCTATTCAAATGCAGTAATTTTGCCGCACTATTGCTATGATCAAGATGCTTATCGCCATTCTTTAGCACTTAGATAAAGGGAAAACTAAATTTATTCCTTCGTTCAGCATAATATACAAAACTAAAAGGTATTTCGTCAAACTGCTCTTACAAGAAAGAAAAGTGTTTATACCGGATACAACGATTAAGTACTCATCTTCGAAGCTATAATTTTTTATATTTCTGGAAGGTTCTATGGCAATAGCTGTTTGACAAAGCACCTTCATTTTCTATTTCGTATTTGTGTGTAAATGGTTCTTGTTGAGATACAAGCCATGTTTCTGCGTTCGTTTTGCGAAGACAGTTGTTGAGGAAAACCATCAAAAAGTTTTTATGACATTCGTCTATTAGCCAGGTTTCACTACCATATTGAAGAATTGATTTCAATCAGGAGTACAATATTTCTATTTTCATTGTCTTAAATATTTGTATCATCTCAATATTCTATATAGCTTCAGGCGGTCCTTTCCATATTCAGTCTGCCCATTTATTCCTTGGTATTACATGTATTAATAATTAAATATTTATTAAATTATTGTGAGAAGAAAAATTACTGTGTAAGCGAAGTATTGATTCTCTTAAGGCTCCCTGTCATAACGCCAGATGTCGCCAACAAAAAACCAGAAATTTTTTCTGACGTTATTTCGTTTTTGATTCTGGCGTTATGACAGGGAGCCGTCCTCGTTATATAAATATTACATCTAGTAAATAATAATAGGCTTATTAGGAACTTCTTCTGTCCCAATAAGTTATTTACTAATGTCCCAATACGTTATTTATTAACTTTAAAATTTAAATTATTAAATATTTATGACTTTTTCTACACTCACAGAAGCTGTTAATACATATCATAACAATAAAAAATTAAAAAAAAATTATGTAAATCACAGAACTGTTGGCCATTTATTATTTTTTTCATTAAAAAAGAGAAATATTATTAATTCATCATTTTAAATTCCTATATTTATAAATAAAACTACGAATAAAATTTTGTAAAAATCACTGATAACAAAATTTTAGTACTAATGACAAAATTAATAAACTAAAGTTTAAATTGTGATTACCTGCTTTCTATAGGATCTAAAGAAAATAGTTAAAAAAAGTTAAGTTTCATTGAGTTTTAATTTAATCGAATATATAATATTATGTTTACGCTTTTTCAACTATTTTGCTCCTGGCGATGATGGTGTAAAAGTCAATGTTGGTGAAGATGGTGTTGATGGTGGGAATGTAGGATTAGTTGTTACCGGTGTTGTTGTTGGTGGTGTAATTGTTGGTGATGTTGGGGGGCTCGTTGGATTAGTTGTTGGTGATGTAGTTGGAATTGTTGGATTTGTAAGGGTTGGAGTTGTTGGCGTTGTAACTGTACCCGGCGATGTTGGAGGAAACGTCGGAGGTGTTATTGTTGTTATTGGTGACGTTGTTGGTGAGGTTATAGTTGTTGTAGTAGTAGAAATTTGAGCAGGTTTAAAAATTATTACAATTTTTCTACCATTATTTGTTTTTTGTTTATCTAAAAAAAATCTTCCTTCTTCAATTGCACGTTTTCTTAATTTGTTTCCTTAAATTAGTAGACAATATTAGATTTGAAATTTTTCAACAATAGTAGACGTTTCTCACCTGATATTGAATAATCCACTAAATGATTCAAAATTAATAAAATTAAAAATACTTTTTTTATCATTATATTAATTTTGAGGAAAATGAATTTCTTTAAATTGATTTGTTTCTACTTTGACTATAAAATAGGAAATGATATTTTAAATAAATTCAAATTTATTTAAATCAAAAATTTATATTTAAATACAATCACTTTGTGATTGATTACATTTTTCAACACTTTTATGCCATTATTATTAAAGTTATACCGATTTCGGTTATATTTTTATACTATTAGAATTTTCGACATTTAAACAATGACAGTTTTAAAATTAAATATATTATTCTCTTTCTCTATGGTTTTTGGATATTTTGCTGAACATCACCTTAATACAAATTACGATAATGTAAAGGCAGTGTATGAGTTCCCATTAATTTTCTCCAAAAAAAATTTCTAAAATAAATTCCGAGACTTACCATTGATTTAAAAAAAAAATGGGAAAGGCAATTTAAAAACTATGTGAAAAAAATTATATAGAAATTACTTATTCTATTCTGGAAACCAAAAAATGACCTTATGATTTTTCATTTTTAGCATTTTTCTAAAAAGTTGATTTTATTTGAATCAATTTTCTTGAATTTCATAAATTAATTTACAATTCAAATTTCATTCCAAAGATCAGTTCATAAAAAATGAAAGTGATCATAAAAAATAAAATAAAAGTGTTTAATAAATTTTGTGAAAATTTTTAAAAAATATAGGTACAATTAATTATCTAGTAGCATAAACGTGAAGAATTGGTATTATATACAACAATCAGTAGTTTTATAAAAAACAAGGAAGAGTGTAGTAGAGTAGACTGTGTCAACTCTGGGATACCCGTATGACCGTAATATAATTCATTCTATTAATTACTTTTGGCAAAATTACAAACATACAGCTTTATTAGGTGTAGTGTAATGATCATATAAAAGAAGGAGTTGTATGGCAGCTATTCGAACCCACTGCAGTAAACCAACCAAATTGTGCAGAAACTTTGGCCAAAACAATAAACAATCTATGCCAAAATGGTAGAAGCCCAGCTTCAATAGGCAAAGAGTAATGCTCATATAAAAGAGTAAGTTGTATGGCAGCTACTCGAACCATTGTAGTAGACCAACCAAATTTTGCAGAAACTTCAGCCATAGCACTAAACTATTTTTGGCAAAATTTCAGACATCCAGCTTCAATAAGAAAAGAGTTATCTATATATATAAAAGTGAAAGTTTGTTTGTTTCTTTGTTTGTATGTAGCGAATAGACTCCTAAACTGCCCAGCCGATTTTCATGAAAATTTGTATATAGAGGTTTTTGGGTACGGAAAGAAATCGTGGCCCAAAAATTTTGCTCTATCGGACCGCCAAGTTGGGGCTGTGGAAACTTCTTTGTTCTAAAATGAAAATGGTTTGACCAATTGATTTTTGTATACGTGATGCTGTTTGAGAATTGAGTTGACACTATTAATAGTTTTGGAATTTGTTAACCCATGTCGGGCCGATGATTGGTCAAAAAAAATTTTGGGTCCAAATTTTGTCCGATTTTATGAAATTCTGCTTTGGCTAAAAAGAAAGCCCCAAAAAAAATTTTATTGAGTTAACCTATTGCAGCCCAACAGCTTTTTATAAATTTTTTGGTTACTTTACTCTAAATTAGAAACGGTTTAACCGATTTTCTTCAAATTTTGTACATGTGTTCCGTTTTGAGAATGAAATTAACTCTTTTAACAGACTTGCAATTGGTTATCCCATGCTGGCCTGATGATAGTCAAAAAAAAAATTTGGAAGCAAATTACGTTCAATTTTGCGCAATAATGCTTTGTTCAAAGAGAAAGTTGAGTTCCGTTAACCCATTGCGGCGCAGTAGCTTTTTATAGATTTTTGTGTTACTTAACTCTAAATAAGAAACGATTTGACCGGTTGACTCCAAATATTATATGCGTAAAGCAACTTGAAAATGGAGTTGAATCTGTTAACAGGCTTGGTGTTTGGTAAAACATGTCGGTCCTACCATTGGTCAAAAAAAATTGTTGGAAGTAAATTGCGTCCAATTTTGAAAAGTAGTTTGTACTGCTTTGAATTACAGAAAGTTTCAAAAATTACTATAATAATGCTAGAAAAATGATTTTAAAAAAATTGCTTTCATACATTAACATCAACTTCAATTAAACCTCCATTGAGAGGCGCAGCAACGCGCACCGGGTATTAGCTAGTGCTAATATAAAAGAAGAAGTTGTATGGCATCTACTCGAACCCGTGGGCCAAAATGGCTATGCTATTGCATAAAAACGAATTTGTGAAAATTTCAAAGCCCTAACTCATTTATTTTTTGAGTTATTGTGGGAACTGGCGGACGTACATGCCTAAATCGGTTTATTTTTGGATTCTGATCCGATCTATACACTTGAGTCTATATCTACCCCCCTTCCTTCTCTGTGTCACAAACGTAATGGCAAATTTATTATACCCTTTTACCTATAGTCATACGGGTATAAAAATTTTAGATTTTATTCTTAATTTTTGTTTTTTTGCTGAACGAATGCTTTGCTATTAAAGTTTTTTGATATGTGAAGATTCTTGAAGATTTTTGAAGCATTAGAATAAGTATATAATAATATTCTACATATTGGTTTAATTTTATTTGTTTGTCCTACTGTGTTTTTGAATCGTTTAGAAATTACCACTGCGTAGAGAAGAGCACTTGAGACCATTACTGGCATAAATTAACTTTAACGTAACAGGAGGGGGGCCTCAAGTGATCATCACTACACAGTGGTAATTTCTAGGTGATTCAAAACTTGCTATGGAAACTCATTTATTTTTAGAACTGATAGAATATGGAACATGCTCTCACCTCATGTGTTTTCCTCTGATAGAAATATACCATTATACAATTAACAACGTTTCAAAAAGAAACTATACAAGTTCGCTTCTATCCTACCTTCCAAATCTCCTCCTTTATTCTATTTTTTTTTCAATTCCTTTGTCTCGTAGTCAAGCGAGCGAGTTTTTATATAATTATGTGTAAAGGAATTCGTTCTCAGAATTTGACAAGCGTTTTTATAACCATATGAACGATTATGCTCCTCCATTTGAAACACACTAAATTAGTGTATTTATCACAGTTCTTATTAGTTATGTTTGGAATAGGACAACTACCTCGATAGCTCCCATGTAAATTTCATAAACTAATTTCAAAATTTCTAAGAGTAGGAGTTTGGATGCTCACAACTGAATTTAAAATATTAATGTAGTACAAAATCTTTGATAAAGTCTAGACTTTATCTACCACACACATTTTTAAGACTTGTTTATATTTCTTCATAACTGAACACAATACAATGTTCATGTTGAAAATAGCAAAGTAAAATAACAAGCCGATGTCTCGGTGGTGTAGTGGCTGAGCAGTTATCTTACTAGCTGTTCGATTTCGGTAGTTGGTATATTGGTATTCCTTCAAATATTTTCTTTTTCAATTCTTTCTTAATTCTGAGTTCCTATAATATTTTTCAGACCTTTCTAAGTTTGTTTTCCTCTTTATTCTTCACCAGAATTGGTTATAACAGAATTTTTTGAAGAAAAACGCTGATGAAATTTTTTTAATTCCTTTTAAGTTAATTTGTTTTGAGGTTTTAAAAATTATTTATCTGTGTTAGACCTGGGCTCACAGATAGGGAGCAACTAATTTTTCTGTGAGCGAAAAAATGTTCAGAGAAAATTTTAAACAAATTGATTTTCATATAAGTTTTATTATAGAAAAGCTACAAGTAGAGCTAAATTATATGTCCATTTTGCAAAAAAATGGTAGCCAAAAATCTCCCACTGTCTGCAGTTTCGAAGCCTAACTGAGAGATTTAGGTTGTAATTTTTACCTTCCTAGATAAAAAACTTTACGTGGAAATAGTGGCAGATTATTGCCATTTATATATTAAATATTTAATTGAATTGCGTTATCAGAGTTCTATACCGTTCAAATAAAGTCTTTGATGATCTTTAACCATTTTTTTATATCCCTATCTATGTTGGTTTTAAATATTTAAGAAATATAGAATTATACCTGCTTAATTAAAATGAAATAAATTTTTGAGGTTAACGATTGGCTTCAGTATATTAAAAGAACATTTTCAAGTTTTTAAACAAATAATATTTTTTAAATTATAGCATATACTAATATTAAAAATTAAAATCTTAATATAAATTTGCGAAGGTTGTAGAAATTTTAAAGTAATTACTAATAAAAGAAAGCATAACAAAAGAAAACATAAAATAAGAAACAAAAGATTAAATTGTACAAATAATAATTCCGAATTCCAAAGAATTTTCAATAAAAAAAATATAAAATAAACATAGAAATCAAAAGAAATTTAACAAAGATTACTAATTTTTATGATCAGAACATAATGGATTATAACAAAAAAGTTTGCCATTTTTTTTTTTTTTTTTTATTAATAAAGGTAGCGATTTTATTCTTTTACTTTTTATTTCTTAAAGTGATTTTAAAAATTATTTAGGTAATATTGTTTTGTTTATTTGCGTGTTTTTTTTCCCCACCTTCTAAATTTCTTAGATATGTTTTTGGGCACCCTGAAACAAGGCCGTACTCGATAAAACCATTATCTCATCCAAAAGGGAACTAAAGCCATGTCACCAATTTTTATCGCGTATGGATTTATTCGCTTTAAAAATGAATGTTTCACGAACCTTTCCAAGTCTTTAAAAATTGAGTCTACTGCCTCTAAACCAGATGCAATTTATTGGATTTCTTTTGTATATAACTCTAAAACTTTCCTCAACTTTTTTTCATACCTAATAAGTCATCAATAAAGCGTTAAATATAATGGGGTTAAACAAAATGAATTCGAGATTTTAAAACCTCTTGCAGAAAAGCTCTTACAGAGGCTTTAGAGTTCCATTAGTACATAGATAAATTTTTATAATATCTTTTTTCACTTTAGAAACTATACGTGAAATTTTAGTCACATTTGAATAGCAAATAAAAATATACTGTGAAACTAATGTGCGCTGTGGCTATCTTTCTGATTCAAAATCGAAGGAAAGTCATTATGACTTTATTGCGTTTGGCCTTTTTTATATAATAAAAACTATGTTTCGATGTATGTATTGTTTTGTCTATTATAGACGCCGTATATTCCAGTGAAACTAAACTTAGCAGGTTCATCTGGAGCTGGCGTAAGGACTTTCAAGCCGCAAATGCACGAGTTTTGAACAGGAAAACACGCAAAAATTAGTGGGTTAAAATAAATATCTAGTACTTGAAGAATCTTATGCGTCATTGGCATGTTCTGTTAATTACTCACAATAATCCATTACCATTATACTTATGAAAATTTATATTTATTTTCTTTAACCCTATACAATATAAGTTTAGAATGTATTAAAGCTATAAAGATTTTCATATATGATTGTAGCAATCCTTAATATACATGCACATGCGCAATTTTAAAGACCTTCGATTGGCTTCTTCACAGTCAAAATCTATACCTAAAAATTTTGTAGTAGTTTTTTAATAACCCAAGTTAATAAGTGATGTAAGAATCTTTTTTCTCTGATATTAAAATTTATCCAAAAATTTGTTATTTCGGGAAAGCGTTCGAAATTTTATATATATGGTCAATGGAGAGTTTTTTCACGTTTATTCTGCAGAATGTTTCGAAAAAATAAACCAAGTTGCCTTAATAGATTTTTTAATAGTTTTGCTGAAGCATTTTTTCCCAATACAAATGTAACAATATCAGAATTTAAATTCTTACTAAATCTACTTCTAGAATTTTATTATTATACTATGATATAAAAACTTATTAATTAATTTAAATTATAGTTTTAGGTGTGGCAATTTAAGTGCTTTCTTTATTCTCCAAATTGCCAAGTTTAATTGCCAATAAAAAAAAATTAATTTTATAGAGATAGTCATCATCAAACGGGCGATATTTAAATTTACATATTGGCTCTTCCCTGTTTGAAATTAATTTATCTAAATGGGGATTCAATTCAGTTTTCTTTGAAACAATTGAGAAGAACAACATAATAAAAATAATATTCAAATGTGATAGGATTTATTTACTGGAATAATAACTATACAATTGAATTGCAAAATGCTTGTAAGATCTATTAATAGTAACATGCTAAATATTGAGAAGTTTGAACCTTGAAACTTTTGAGGACAGAATACATTAGTATAGATCTTCTAAGATGCTCTTAAATCTTCTAAAATGCTCTTAGTAATTTGTAAATTTTGTAATTTAATTTTTAATTTGCTTTTATCAAAGGATTTATCTTAATTTAAATATATTTTATTATTAATTCATTTGAACCGTATTGTGGTTGCAATTTTTGATAGAAGATAGTGTCCTATATTTATACCTAATTCTTACTAGCCGCCACTTGTGCAAATCTTTAATATATTTTTAGTACCTTGTACCGAAGTTCCTGTGTTTATTACTTGAACACCACCTTGAATAATTTGTGAACCAGGTTAGGTTACTTGAACAACACCTGAGCCTCCAGCTGAACCTGGTAAAGTTTTCAATACCGAATTGCTAATGTTGTTATTACAAATATTTTTATATACTTTATATTTAGAGTTATAACTTTAGCCACCAAATTAAAACTTGTGACATGAGCAGGATTTGAAACCGTGCTTCCTTGATTAATAAACGCGCTTACATACTTCATTTCGAAGCCACTAAATGCACAAATATTTCTAGTATATTATCACTTATCTAAAATTTATTAAAAATACATATTCATTAATTGAGTTCATTAGTTTCAATATGCATTGATTGATTTAATTAGTTTCATAGAGTGTTTTTTCTTCCACGGAGTTGCAAGCCTCAAAATTTGACAAAATTTGACTTACGCTAAATTGATTAATCGATTTAATTGATTATTTAACAAAATGTTCACTGGGTAACTTTCAATTTTTAATCGAAACCATGTATAATATTATTACTGTCAGTATTAACTGAATTTTTCCAAAAATTTTTTTTAAGTAAACTCATAAAATTGACAATTGTCCTTGTGGAAGACACATCATTTTCTAAAATAACAGTATTTTACTTTAATCATAAAACGTATATAAATACATTCAATCCTTTTGAAAGCTTTTTCTAGATCCAATACTAAAAATTAAAATCTGCATCAATTTAAAACTGTAAATATTAAGTCTGCATCAAGTTTTTAAAAGATACATGCAAAATCCAATAAAAACTAATTACGATTTCCTTAAAATAGAAGATTGTTATGAAACTTATAATACCCACATAAAAAATTGGTGAGAAAAAAAAATTTGTTTTCACATTTTCAATCAATTTATTAAAACTAAAATGATGAAAATATGATTATTCTTAACCTGTAACTGTACCGGGTGTTGTAGGTGGAAATGTAGGTGGTGAAGTGGTTGGAACTGGCGCTGTAGTTGTTGGTGCTGTAGTTGTTGGTGCAGTTGTTGTTGGTGCTGTAGTTGTAGGAGGTGCTACTGTAGGTGTAGTTGGAGTTGTAGGTGTTGTGGTCACTGGTGTTGTGGGTGTCGTAACTGGAGTTGTGGGTAAAGTCGTTGTTACCGGCGTGGTTGGAGCTGTGGGAGATGTAACGGTTGTAGGACTTGTTGTTGGAACTGTCGTTGGATTAACTGTTGTAGTTGTCGTTGGACCGGTAGGCACTGTAATTACTGTTGGTGCTAGTGTTGTTGTAGTAGTAAATTTATACATAATATATGGTATAAATCTTCCTTCAATTTTTTCCAAGCTCGCCTTTCTTCGAAATCTATTGTATGATTCACTATTCTTACAATAACTATTTTCACAATTATGATTTAAAACTAAAATAAAATTTTTATTTAACTTTGATTTTTTTCAAGGAATCTATTTATATTTCTATAGCTACCGGAAAATGCATCTAAAACTTGAAAATAACAAAATATAAAAATTGTTATATTTAGCCGCTTCATTTTCATGATAAAATATTTTAATTTATTGGTTTTAAAACTCGAAAATTTTTTTTGCACTGTTTAATTCTTATAGAGCTTATAGAGTTACCATTTCCGATAATACGTCTTTTTAATTTAAAACTTTCATTAAGACTGGAAATTTAAATAAAAGAGAATTAATTTATGTATCAGATGATTGAAACAGAATATAACAACTAACGACTGACGTCATAATCGCAATTTTTTTGTTGTTGCAAAATGCTGGCTATAAATTCTTAATATAGAGTTAGACTAATTTTGTTAAATTTTATTTGCTTTTTGTTTTAAGTTTATTATATATATATTTTAAGTACATAGTAAAAATGAAATTGCTTGCTTTGAGAGCAAAAAATTTGTTGTATAATAATTTAGTTAAGAAGTCAATAACTCAAAAAATCATTAATCTGAATTTCACTAACAGAAAACCTTTTGGTTATTATGGTTTTTAAGCGAGTTTAGCTTCCTTAGTCATTAAGCTTATAAGCTTATTAGCTGCTACATAACGTTTCAAGTGCTTTTATCAATTACTTCATTTGTAGGCTCTTGAATACTTTTTTTGTATACAAACTTGTATTTAGTAGAAAATTAATATTATAACTGGGGAAAATATTCCAAAACTGTTACAACCGCTTGTTTTGGTTTTAATGAAGCGTTCGATTTTATTTGAAGGATTCTAGTTAAATAAATATATGCTGCATGATATTTCAGATACTTAAAAGTAGTTTTTCTTTTAAATTACATATTTTTAGGGACAAGTTTTCTGTTAAGGCAAGCATATATATAATACAATAATATTTTAAAATGGCAAAGATAGCTGCCATACAACTTCTTCTTTTATATGAGCATTACTGTACACCTAATAAAGCTGTATGTTTGAAATTCTGCCAAAAGTCATATAAAGACCGTAATATAAACATTATATAATTCGGTAAAAGTAATCCGGTAATTACTTTTGGCAAAATTTCAAACATACATCTTTATTAGATGTAGTGTAACACTCATATAAAAGAAGGAGTTGTATGGCAGCTACTCGAACCTACTGCAGTAGACCAAACCAATTTTGCAGAAAATTTGGCCATAAAACTAAATTACTTTTGGCAAAATTTCAGACACCCAGCTGTAATAAGTACAGAATAAAGTAAATCGATCTAACTATGTGTACCTGTCCGTCCGTGTGTCAGCTCATATTAATGCTCATATTAAAAAATAAGGTGTATAGCAGAAACTCGAACAAAATGGCTGGATTTATATAGCGATGACGGCTATTGCATAAAAACGAATTTGTGAAAATTTGAAAATCATAGTTCCTTTATTTTTTGAGACGGACGGACATACATAGCTAAATCCATTTATTTTTCGATTCTTATCCAATCCCTACACTTGGCTCATATCTACTCACCAAACGTAATGGTAAATTTAGTAAACCCTTTTGACTAATAGTCAAAATTATTTCTGTTTTATAAACTTTCACACTGAAAATATGTCTTGCAGGTAAAAATGAAAATCAAACTGAAAACGAAGAAGATTATAGTTGCCCTTGTCAACTTTTAGATACCCTTATGATGTATACAATAAAATAAACCATTATTTATTACCTAAAAGCTATTATATATATTACAAAAAAAATTTAACTTATTTTTGCTAAAAAAAAACAAAAACACTAAAAATTTATTTCATTATCCCATAATTTTTGCTTAAAAAAGAAAAAATAAAAAAAAAATTGGCTCCCTCCCCCTAAAAGTTGGTCCGAGTGATGTCCAACTTTGCCAAGTAATTTTCCCTATTACTTAACTTATTTTTGCTAAAAAAAAACAAAAACACTAAAAATTTATTTCATTATCCCATAATTTTTGCTTAAAAAAGAAAAAATAAAAAAAAAATTGGCTCCCTCCCCCTAAAAGTTGGTCCGAGTGATGTCCAACTTTGCCAAGTAATTTTCCCTATTACTTTACCTGCTCAATTTTAATTTCAACCTCGTAACCTTCATTAGATTCACAGTTATTGAATTAAAACTTTGTATGGCAGCTGCCCTAAAATGGGGCCGTAATATTTTCAAACTTCATATAAGTGCTCGATTCATTATATAACTAACCGTGTGTAATTTTAATACTCGTAGTATAATTAGTTTTGAAGAAAGTCATATTGGTGCAAAGATGTTTTATGGCAGCTCCCCGAAGCCTTGGCCCGATTTTAACCAAAAACAATAGGGAACCTAGAAATTGTGTAAAGTGTGAATTTCAAAACTCTAGTCCTTTTAGTTTTTGAGTTATTGTGCTGACACACGGACGGACAGGTACACATAGTTAGATCGATTTACTTTTCGATGCTGATTCGATACGTGCCCTTGACACTATATCCTTGTCTAGATCAATGCGTTACAAACGGAGGAGCAATTTTAATATATCCGATGTCATATATGTATGCACGGATATAAAGAATTGAACAAATAATGCGCTTACGAGAATACAGTATACAAAAATTATTCTTCTGAGAGATATTCTTCTGGACAGTAGTTAGAGAAAACGCTTGTTTTGCCATTTTTTGGAACTGGACAAACATGTGAAGCCTTCCATTGGGCTTGATGAGTATCCGAAGTAAAAGAAGGAAAAATAGGTTTCGCAAAGGTTTTGAAATAGTGGAATAATTATTTTTGAAAACCATTGAAGTGATTCCGTTTGGACAAACTGATTTATTTAAGTCAAGATACTTCAATAGCCACATCATTCCTCAGATCAACAGGGCCCTACATTTTGTGGGGTTTCTTTAACAAACCACAAAAGATTCAACAACTAAAGCTTATTGTATGCATTAACCTGTTCCAGTCCAAAAAAATAAAGCTCTTCTTCTTTGCGGAAAAAAATTAATATCATGCAAAATTTAAGAGCTTTAGGTCAAATCGTTTAAACGCTTCGATACAAAATTTTAGGTATTTCTGAACATAATTTTGCATATGTAAAATCCGTCATCGCTTTTGAAGTCCAGCCATTTTGGTACACGGGTTCTAGTACCTGCCATACAACTTCTTATTTTATATGAGCATTACTCTATACCTATTTTAGCTAGATGTCTGAAATTTTGCTTACAGCTTAGTATAATGGCCAAAATTACTGCAAAATTTGGTTGGTCTACTGCAGAGGGTTCGAGTAGCTTAAAACAGCTTAGTATAATGGCCAAAATTACTGCAAAATTTGGTTGGTCTACTGCAGAGGGTTCGAATAGCTGCCATACAACTCCTTCTTTTACATGAGCATTACACTACACCTAATAAAAAGCTGTATTTTTGAAATTTTGCAAAAGTAATTAACCTCATGATATGTTTATATATATGGTCTTACGGGTATCCCAGAGTTGACACAGTCTATTCTACTACACCCTTTCTTGTTCAAATATTATATTATAACATGTGTTAAAGGGTTTGTTTTTTAATAATAAAGGGATTCAATATTCAAAGACATTGTGGTCTCAAAAATTAAACATTTCCTATTTTTAGCACATTTTCAAAAAAAGTTGTAAAAATGTGCCTATATAGTTTCACTCTGTCCTTCCGTCCGTCTGTCTGTCTGTCCGTATGTTTACAAAAACTTTTACATCGTTTAAAATAGAGAAAAACAATTTTAACCACGAGTAGGTATTACAAAAAAAATTATTTCGTAGAAGAATTTTTTTCTGTAGCCCCACCCGTTACGGAGCTGCAGCCCCCGAAAGTTGGGAAAAGCCCTATATTCGAATTGTTATAACAAGAGTTCTATTAGGTGTATTTTCAATCTGAAAACAGCAAAAAAGAGCTGCTTTCTTGGGCTTTACAAAAGTATATCACTAAAATGTACAGAGTTGCCATACGGTACTAAAATTTACCATTATGCAAAACACAATTTTTACAAAATTTTTGTCCCCACATAAACAGTTCCAGCTGGGGTCATGAAATTTTGGGAAAAGTTAGAATTTCATAAATTAGTAGGAGTCGGTTAACAAAATATTTTTGTCACGTTCCCTGTTCAGCAGCTATAAGAGCTCGATAATTGAAATTTTGCTATTTTTAAACACCTGTAACTTGAATACCTGTTCAAATTTTTTTTTGTTAATATAAAAAATTTAAAGGTCCAACATTATACTTTAACATATGTTAAAGGCTTTGCTTAAATTTAAAAGCGGTTCTTTAAATTGAAGAAAGTCTCTGTCAGTTTTAACCATTTTTGCTTATATAGTAAAATTCTAAAAAAAATTCCAAATTTTGCTAGAATTCACAATTTAATTCCTTGAACCTAAAAAAGTTGGTAGAAGGGAGTGAGGATTAGATCCTTGAAAAATTGGGCAACCTTCCCCATAGAGGGGCTATTAGGACTTAAAAATTAAAAAAATTACGGTTTTTATAAGTAAGTAGTAACTTAGTCACCAACGTATATATTTCCTAAATTAAACGTTAACATTGAAGCTTCAACATTATATTCCGATAAAATACTCAGTATGAAACACTATATTATTATGAAAATGTGCTTTATTGGAAACCCTTGGTTTTTTTCATGACTTGTTTAACATTATTTATGGCCTACGTTTATATTTTAATCTTAGAAATAACATTGAAACTCTTACATTACATTTCGACACACGTTAAAAGGTTTTCTTGATTGTATTATCAAACTACTCAATTGAATCACACGCTTTTCGCGAAATTACGGTTTATATTAATTATTTAAATAAAAAGAAAACAATAGTGTCTTTTTTTTTCTAATTAATTAACAAAAATAAAATTTTAATGTGGTGCAATTGCTTTCATATGTAATTTGATCACTCATAATTTATTTTGCTTTTTTTAATGAACAATTTAATAATATATTAAAATATAATAAAAAACTTTTGTGTACTTTTAATTATTTTTTTTTTTGGCTTGTGCTTAATCGTAATTTGATCACTTTGATTAAGTAATTTAAATTTAAATTAAAAATAAAAAAAAATAAAATATAAAAAAAAAAACTTAAAACTTTAAACTTTTATAAATTAAATTATTAAGTGAATAAACTCAGTTAACCTTCGTTTTTTTTTATTTTTTTTTGGATAATCTTTTACTCTTCATATTTAAAATGAGTTACAAATGCGATTTGGCAAATTGCTTCGATTTTGACAAGAAAAGCAAATTTGTTATTTGCAAAGCGTTTTGTAAAAGAAAGTTACATGGAGTTTGTATGGGTTTTAGCAGAGATTGGTACCATCCATCTCTTGACTCATTTTTCATTTGTGAGGATTGTCAAAACCATGAAGGTTTGTTGCGTGGTATGTTTGACAATATTCATAAAACAATATCTGATCTTGCAAATGAAAAAACATCTCTATGTAATAAAACTAACAACACCATCGTGAGTAATACAAACGCTTTTCAAGACATGGCGAAGTCGTTTGATGGACTATGCAGCCGTGTCTCAGGCCAAAATAATAATGACGATGCTGTTGAAAAAATCAAAACAGAAGTTCTCGCACATCTGCCTAAACATTTTGCCAACTTAGAAAAAAACATTAGAGATATCATCGGAGCTGGTTCTAGTCGCCAACATGTTGATGTATCTGCATTTAATAAACAGTTAGCTTCTCAACATAATTCTTTTATTGAAAAACTAGAACAACAACATAACTCTACAAATTTATTTTTATTGGAGCTGCTCACAAACCTTCAAGATTCTAACTCCAAAAGGGTTGAAACTTTTAATAAAGGAGTCCAGAGTACACTTACAACATGCGAATTTGGTACTCAAAATACTCTGGAAACTTGTGATATTGGTATTCAAACGGATCCAATAATAGTACATAAATTTGGGACCATATGGACTGAAGATGAATGGGATCGTAGAATATCGAAACTACACAATTTTAACCTCTCTTCAGCTAATATTGAGAAGTTAAAAAATTCATCTATTTGTATTAACGGAGCTCCACGTTCCTTCGATTGTATTAAAATGCTTCGATTTATAAAAGATGAGTTTCGCGTCAATTCAGTTTCCTGTCTTAATGTTACTCCAAATCGTATTAAAAGAAAAAACATTAAATTTCGCTGTTTTAAATTAACTGGCCCATATGGTACAATGCAGTTGTTACTGGATCCCAATAATGGTTATATTTGGGACAAAATTGGAGCACATACTACCAACTGGACTTCGGATGCTGTAATTTTTACGTCAAATAGACCTGTTAAACCAGAGCAACCTGATAAACCTAAGCGACCTCTTACGCCACAGCAGCTAAGGACTAAAGGTAATCCCAAATTTTCGTTAAATCTGATAGATGCAAGTTCAAATCTTTCTAAACCTAAAATAGATACAATTAAACCTAACATACATTCTACTAACGCTAATAATACTAATAATAATTTTGAAAATTCAATTAACCCACTAATAACTGATACTTCTACAGATATTAATAATTCTAATACAGTTAAAGCAAACAATTCAGGTAATGATTTAATTAATCTTTTTGATGTACCTAAAGTTCCTTCTAGTGATACTTATACACTTAACTTCACTGCTAACACAAACTCAAAAGTAAATAACATTAAGAGCCTTCTTGAACTTCCAATAACAGCTTCTACTTGTTATGATAAAATTAATCGATTAAACTCTAGCAATAATACTAATAACTCTTTAAATAATATTAATCATATACCTCTTAACAATAAAAAACAAATTAAATTTAAATCTAAATCTTCACTTTCAAATGATTCGAAATCCTCCTTAAATAAACATGTTAGTGATTCTTTTCTTAAAACTAAAATTTCTAAATTAAAAAAATCTCTTTCTTCCACTTTGACTAAGTACCATAACTTTGTTCAAGGTGAAACCTTAAATCCTCATGTAAAATCTTCACTACCAAAAAAATCTCAAGTATTGAAAGCTTCAAATTCTTCAAATGTTTCTAATTCTATACCTACACTACCACCAGTGCTAGACCCTCTTTTGCCACCTGTTGTTAAGGTCACACTTAAATCTTTAGAAGATAATAATAATAGCAGGTATGTTTTAGCCAGACTTAGGGATAGCAGAATTTTTGAAAATGTTAGACTTTATCTAGCCTATCTTCATAATAAGTCTAATGATGTTTGTATAGGTGGAAAAACTAATACATCACTGAAAATTGCTATTCAACAAGAAGGATTGCCAACTGATGTTAATGAGTTGCGTGATATTTTTATTAGATATCATGACACATTTGGAATTTCTGCGGTAAATGCCTTGAATGATCTTAAGTCATATGCTTCTCATATTTCGTCTAACAGAATTAATTATCTTCAAAGGGTAAGGGAAAATCATGATAAGTACTTTCGTCCGCTCCCAAGTGAGAGAAAATCTAGTTAATATTAATTTATCTCCTCTTACCTTAGTTAATCCTTGCAACACTTTACCTAAATTATCCATCTATTACCAAAACGTAAGAGGTCTACGTACCAAAACGAAAACGGTTCTCTCTAATTCTACCATTTTAAACTTTGATATTTTTATTTTAACTGAAACTTGGCTTACTTCTTCAATTAACAATTTAGAACTTTTTTCTTCATCTTTTAATGTTTTTAGAAAGGATAGATATGGTACTCTGGATAATACTTCGAAAGGTGGAGGAGTATTAATCGCTATAAAAAATTCATTTTGTTCCTCAGAATTGACTTGCTCTCAAACTGAATCAATTGAAAATACTGAAATTATGGCTATTAAAGTTGAACTGCTATCCAATAATTTATTCATCATTAACTGTTATATTCCACCAGCTTCTAACTTTGAACTTTATTCTAATTATTTATCAGTAATTGAGTCATATATTAGCAAAATCAACGCAAATGATGATATCATCCTATGTGGTGATTTTAATTTACCTAATATCAGTTGGATTGCTCATGATGAAGAACCTTACTTCGTACCAAAAGAACTGATTAGTAATATTGAGTGCTTAGTAATTGATTCTTTAAACTCCTTCAACTTTCAACAAGTATCTTCGATATTCAATTATAGAGGTAATCAATTGGATCTTATTTTCACTACGAACTGGAACGATTTGGTTATTCTTGATTGCCCAATTGAATTAGTCAGAATCGATCCTTACCACCCCCCTATTTGTTTTTCCTTTTCCTCTTTCCCCCCTGCGAAAGTTGAATCTTCTTTATCACATCGTTTCAATTTTGTAAAAGCCAATTTCGATGATATTAATAATTTTTTGACCTCTTATAATTTTTCATTTATTCCTTCTTCTAATTTAAATGATTCTGTTAATAACTTCTATGGAATTATTAGGTCTTCTATTTCTCAATTTGTTCCTCTTGTAGTTGATACTACGAATGCATCCAGTCCACCCTGGTTTAATAAAAATCTCAAAACATTAAAAAATAAAAAAAATAAAGCCTGGCGTAAATTTGTCAAAAGTAACTTGAATTCTGACTATAACTATTTTCTTACTCTGTTTAATGAATTTAAATTTTTGGCTGATAATCTTTATTCAAATTATGTTCGCAATATGTCATCGAATATCAAAGCTAATCCAAAACAATTTTGGAAATTTGTAAACTCTAAAAGAAAAAGTGATCAATATCCAACCTTCTTCAATTATAAAAATTCTGTTAGTAATGACTCCAAAATCATTTGCGAATTTTTTCGTGAATTCTTTTCTTCTAGTTACTCTACTTCAACTTTTTCTGTAAATGAAGCAAATTTCTCTCACCTTGAAAATTTTCCGAAAACTACACTTACAAATATTAATATAGATTCTAACATGGTATTGAATTACATAAATAAAATTGATGATAATCCAAGTCCTGGAAGTGATGGTATCCCTAACTTATTTTTAAAAAAATGCGCTGCCTCTTTGGCTGGCCCACTGTCCACCATATTTAATTGCTCGTTAGCTACTGGGGTTTTTCCATCTATTTGGAAAAGTGCTTTTATTAGACCTATTCATAAGAAAGATCATAAAAATGACATTACTAATTATCGACCGATAGCAAAACTATCCTCGATTCCAAAACTTTTTGAATTAATTGTTTTTGATTCTATTTATGATCACTGCGTCACCTTCTTATCACCATATCAACATGGCTTTGTGAAAAATAAGTCTACCGTTACTAACCTTGTTGAGGCTACATCAATTTTTCTTAAAAATATGGAGGATGGCTTTCAAACTGATGTAATTTACACCGACTTCAGTAAAGCATTCGATCTTCTTCCCCATAATATTATCATTTTTAAGTTAAGAAAATTAGGTTTTCCCTCATACTTTATAAATTGGATTTCCTCATATCTTTCAGATCGAAGTTATTCAATTCTATTTAGATCTATAATTTCGACCCCATTTTTGGCTCTCACTGGGGTTCCTCAGGGTAGTCATCTTGGCCCTTTATTGTTCATTATTTCGATAAATGATGTTACTTCATTAATTTACAATAGTCACATTAAAATATATGCCGATGATATGAAAATTTTTAAAAAAATTAAATCATTAGATGATTCGTTAGCTTTACAAGATGATTTAAACCGTTTTCATAACTGGTGTGTTAATAATAACCTTCTTCTTAACATTACTAAATGTGCTTTTATTTCTTTTACGCGTCGTTTAAATCAATTATCATGTACTTATTCTTTTAATAATCAAACTATTCTATCTGTTGCTTCAATTAAAGATTTGGGAGTATTTTTTGATAGTAAACTCTCATTTCAACCTCATTATACCTATATATTAAATAAAGCAAATTCTATGCTGGGTTTTATCAAGCGTTGGGCAAGAGAATTTGAAGACCCCTATGTTCTTAATTCTCTTTATACTTGCTTGGTAAGACCCAATTTGGAGTATGCCAGCCAGGTATGGAATCCATTTTATAGAGTCCATGTTAATAGGATTGAATCTGTCCAAAAGAAATTTCTTAGATTTGCTCTTCGTCATCTGCCCTGGGAAGATCCGTTCAATCTCCCTCCGTATGAGCATCGGCTAAATTTATTAAATCATAACACTCTTGAAAAACGTCGTGAGGTTGCTGATATAATATTTTTAACAGAATTACTCAAAGGCAACACTATTTCTAAGGAATTACTTGATAGGGTAGTTTTCTGTCCAGTTTCTAGATTAAGAACACATAACATGTTTTATCTTCAGTTTCACCGTACCAATTATGGTAAATACGAGCCTCTTAACAGAATGATGGCTTTATGCAATAAATATAAACACTGTATTAACCTTCAACTAACCAAATTAACATTAAAGAAAGATTTATATTTGCATCGGTAAAATTTTGGGATTATCTTTAGTTTATTATTGATTTTTGTTTATTTTTTTTTTATTATTTTTCATATTCAATTTTATTCTTAAATTTGTTTAATAATTTTGTTTTTTGTTAAACCTTTAATTATTATTATATTGAATATTGTTAATGAATTTTGTTTCTTATTTTAATTGAATATTCTATTTTCCTTTTTTTTTTTGCATGATTTTTTTTATATAAATTTAGTTTTACATTAATTAGTTTTGTAATATTTAATATCTTTTATTACACTTTGTTAGTTTTAAGTAAAAATTTGTAACGTGTTTGAGTTAAGCATGAGTCAAATAAATAAATAAATAAATAAATGTATTGGACATTATTATTCATAATTTAATTTATAATGAATTGATGAAATATATAATACTAGTAAAAAAGCCTGTCGGACGACAGGTATAATTTTAATTTCTCTTTTTATATATATTCTTTTTTCCTGCTATTGCGCTACTGAATCAATAAAAGGAAATTCGTTACCTAAAGAACATTAAGTTAACATTATAATATTTTGTTTGAGTTTTGTAAGTGATAATAAAATAGAAGTATGCATACTAAAGTGTAAAAAATTTCTTTATACGTGTTTATTAAAATTTTCTGTATCTACCTGTTAACAGATTTCTCATACGTTTTGATTTTTTTTTTCTGTTCATAATTTACATTTTATCAGTTTAATTTTTTCTTTCTCTTTTGCGTGTAAGGATTTGTTATTAGAAGTATGTTACATTTACATGTGTGAATAACACTTAACATTAACATAATGCAACAGTAGCAGCAGTTTGTCTTTTATTATATTTAGATGTATGTATTTTCTTAAAGACTTCTTATACGTTTTGATTTTTTTTTTCTTATAAAAAATAAAAATTACAAATTGTAGTTAGTTATAGTTCTGTAAAATAAAAGTATACATACTGAAATGTAAAAAATAGCTTTGCTTATTATAATTTTCTGTATCTACCTGGTAACAGATTTCGCATACGTTTTGATTTTTTTTTTTTTCTGTTCATTATTTACATTTATCAGTTTTATTTTTTCTTTCTCTTTTGTATGTAAGTATTTGTAATTAGAAGTATGTTACATATGTGAATAACACTTGACATTAACATATTGCAACAGTAGCAGCGTCTTTTATTATATTTATAAAAAATAAAAACTACAAATTAAAGTTAGTTATTAGTTCTGTAAGTGTATTTAAATAAAAGTATACATACTGAAATGTAAAAAATTTCTTTAAACGTTTTTATTATAATTTTCTGTATCTATCTGTTAACAGATTTCTTATACGTTTTGATTTTTTTTTCTTTCTTCTGTTCATAATTTACATTTATCAGTTTCATTTTTTCTTTCTCTTTTGAATGTAAGTATTTGTAAGTAGAAGTATTTTACATGTGTGAATAACACTTAACATAACATAGGGCACGTTGGTCAGCAGCAGCAGCAGCAGCAGCAGCAGTTTGTCTTTTATTATATTTAGATTACTCGTAAATTTAAATTTTATCGTGTATAAAATTACGGAACTTTTATACCCGTATGACTAAAGGTCAAAAGGGTATACTAAATTTGCCATTATATTTGTGACACAAAGACGGAGGAGGATAGATATAGACTTAAAGGTATGGTTCGGATCAGAATAAAAAAATAAATCGATTTAGCTAATGTCCGTCCGTCCGTCCGTTCGTCCGCACATCCGCACGATAACTCAAAAAATAAAGGAGCTAGGATTTTGAAATTTTCACAAATTCATTTTTACGGATTAGCCGACATCGCTACTGCAATTTAGCCATTTTGCTCCACGGGTTCGAGTACCTGTCATACAACTTCCTTTTTTATATGAAAATAACTCTATACGTGATAAAGCTGGACATTTGAAATTCTGTCAATAGTAAAATAGTTTTAAGGTCAAGGTTTGGCCCACATTTAGTTAGGTGGGGGAAGTGGATTCGAGTAGCTGCCATGCAACTTCTTTTCTTATACGAGTACTACTCTATTCGTAATGAAGCTAGGAGTCTGAAATTTTTCTAAATAGTTTAGTTTCATGACCAAAGCTCCTATTGCCTGTAGCCAATGCCTGAATAAAATATAGCCGGTGTATGGTGGAAGAGATTCAAAAACTGCTTTTCAACGTATATTTTCTTTTGTTCGTAACTGAAAGCCGAATAAGTTGTGTATTTAAAATTTTGCCAAAAGTAATTAACTGTACGATATAATATTTATATTTTGGTCATACGGGTATCCCAGGGTTGGCAAAGTCTACTCTTCTGCACTCGTTTTAGCTGTTATGAACTAATTTCTTATGACTAAAAAAAAAATAAAGGAAATAGAAGTTTCTCTTCACACAAAAATCCAAGATATTTTTTCGTTAAAAAAAAATTAGTAACGTCATCATATAATTTGTTTTGAGATGGTTTTTATTGATCTGATTTTTTGTTCTCTACTTGGTTGTAAATATATTCATAGTTATAGTAAAGGCTAAATTAAATAAATTAAACGTTTTTAAATTTTGTTTTTGTTGAGTTTTTGAATTCTTTATATATTCATTTTTTTACACTCGTTCGAAAGTAGATCCCTAAGTGTATACTAAATTTGCAATTACGATTACGATGTAGCACGATAAAAAACTCTATGAGATTTGACTTTGCTCAGGTTGTTCTATTATCTAACCATATTTATATATTCAATACAAATGGGTTTCTCAAATTTTTTGAAAATTAGTTTAGTTTAATGGCAAACGTTTGCACAAAACTTGATTAATCTAGTGCATTATGTTTAACAGCTTCCATACAGCTCTTTGTTTTTCATGCATAACTCAAGATCTTTATTTTTTGCATCTTAAACTTTGCCAAAAGCATTTAAGTAGTTAAGTTGGATATAAGCAACGTTTGCATGTGGAATGTTCTCGTTTGAACAGCTAGATATACTAATTCAATACTACTTGAATGTAATTCGAGATTAAAATTATTATCTCTCTTAAAACACTTTCTTTTTCATCACTTCTATTATTTTAAAAAAGAAATTCATTCAATATTAATAAATAAAACTTTTGTCACTTAGTTCTTTATACATTTAAACAATTTTATTGTAAATTATCATAACTATTATCAAACTAGCCTGCTGTACCAGGTGTTGTTGGGGGAAATGTTGCTGTGGGACTTCCTGTAGTTGTTGGTGCAGTTGGTGCAGTCGTTGTTGGCGCAGTTGTTGTTGGCGCAGTCGTTGTTGGTGCAGTCGTGGTTGGTGCAGTTGTTGTTGGTGCAGTCGTTGTTGGTGCAGTTGTTGTTGGTGCTGTTGTTGTTGGTGTTGTTGGAGTCGTTGGTGTTGTTGGAGTCGGTGCTGTTACTGTAGGAGTTGTTGTTGTCGCAGTTGTTGGTGCCGTTGTGGGTCCTGTTGTTACTGTGGTTGTGGTACCAGTTGGTACTGTTATTAATGTTGGTGCAGCTGTAGTAGTTGTTGTAAATTTATAAAGTGGTATAAATCGTCCTTCAATTTGAACATTATCTGTACTTTTTTTAAATGAACCATAACGACCATTTCTATTTAATCTTCGTACTACAAAAAGACTTATTAATTAAATATCTATTTTAAAATCAAAGATGATATATTTACCCGAAATTGTACTAATAAATTCCATAACATTTAAAAATAAAATAATTAAAAATATTCGCTTCATATTTGTAAATAATTACACGCTTAATATTAATTTTTAACACTATTCAGTTTTTTTTTTGCTTTTGAAAAAAAACGTTTGCTCTTTTTAGTATTTTTTTTTTTTGCGAATTTTTACGTCTTTTTTGCAAGAATGTTTTAATAAGACTAAATTCTATTTCAAACAAAATATACTGTTACAATCCGCTTTGTATGTCATATTCATAGATTAATATTTTAAAACATCGCAAGTTACTTATTCAAAAAAAAAAAAGGAAAAAAGAATAACATACAAAAAACATTTTTGTGTAATAAATTAGATTCCATGACTTTTTACAGTAGACTCTCAGTTTTTTACAGTGAAACATTTACAAAAATTTTAAAATTTAAATGAGTTAGATATACTATCACAAGACTATAATTTATTTAGCAAAGTATTCACTAAATTTATGTTTATTTTATTTCAAAGATGAATTGAATGCTTAAACCGCACCGAGGGGAATTGAAAAGGTTTCTATATACAAGAATTATTTATTTTGAAAAGCAAAATTATGTATAAAATTACAGAAACGAATTAATTATTTTCATATTATGTCAAGTTTTTTTTTATGTTCCTTTACTATAAATAAGTTTCAATTTAAAGTTATATATTGTGTTGCTTTTGTAAAAATTTAATAACTAATTTATTCACTATGTTAAAATATGAGGTCAAATTGCAAATGAAAGTTTGTCATTTAGATGTTCTTTGTTTTGTTTTTTTTTTTTGTCCCAAAATCAAATAAATAATTATGGTACAAAAAATTTAAATTTCTTCTCTGTTAGAAATTTTAGAGATCTCTTTTAGATATTTAAAAATAATATATGTTCTATAAAAGAGATAATATAAAGAATCGGGAAAATTAACATTAAATTTGTATTAAATGAAGTTGTAAAATATAAGAAAAACAGCAAAAGAATACTAAAGTTATTATGATAATTTTGATGATGTTAATATATTTTATTAATGATTAATTTTGGTACTATTTTCTTATAAAAGTTTGAAGTTATTGGAAGTTTTCCATTTAAAATTCTTTGAAGAGTTTCATATCATCTTGTAATGGCATATACTTTCTGTGTTAGTTTTCTAAGAAAGATCTTATAGAAGTTTTAAATAAAATTTCAAGTATCAATCAATAAAATTCAAGAATTATAACACCCTGTATTAAATAAAATGTGTAAATTTGAAAACTTTCAATTCCAAAATGGTGAAATATTTAAAAACATTAAAAAACTTCTAAAACTATTTTTATAATTCTTATTGAATTGTCAGTTGTCAAAAAATTTATGACAATTGACTGTTGAGAAATTTTTTTTTTAAGTTTCAATGAATAAATTAAAGTTCTAGCCATCATATTTATTTATTTATTTATAAACAATCCCTAAGCGAGCGTCTGTTTAAAAAACTAATTCTGTGTTTTACACTCTCTTAATTTTTTTTAAGATTCTGGATTATATTAGATAATTATGATTAACCTCACTTTACATAATAACTAAATATTTACACCTGCACTTAAATTATATCAATAAAAAATATAAACCATTTTTTTTTTGGCTAAGTCGTTATCTAATTGTATTTAGTACATTCTGGTTTTAAAATAACTCACTTTAATATTAACTATATGTAAACATGCTTTTTTTACCATTGATTGTATTTAGAACATAATTAGTTTTAACCTGCAGCTATACTAGGTGTTGTTGTTGTTGTTACTACAGGAGGTGTTGTTGTTATAAGTGCTGTTATTATATTGGCGATACTGTAGTGTCGTTATTGTAAATTTTGACATTGTGTCATATCGAATGTCCTTGAAGTTTATTTCGTTTTACAAAATTTTTAAAATATGAATGCGATATCGTCCATTTCCATTCAAACTTCTAACTACGAGTATATAATTTTGATTTATTATTCTTTGATTTTAAAAAATTAAATTTTATTTTTACCCGAAATAGAATTTATAACTTGCGTAGTCCGCTTCATTTTACCAGTCAACACTTAATTCTTATTAAAAATTTAAAGTTTTTTTCAGCGGTTCTGTAGTTTTCATAAGAATCTTGTATTAAGACTAATTCTATTTTTTTAAAACTAAACTTTTTATGCTGTTGGCTATTAAAATCTTAAAAGGTTGACAAAAACAAAAGTCATGTAGCAGTAAAAAAAAAAAAAAAAATAATAAAAATTATAATGGAAATTTTTGGGTAATAAAAAAGAGTTGAAGTTCTATATAAAAACAAACGTTTTTTAATCAGCTAAATTGGATCGGATGAATAATAATTAAAGTTTTGGAATTAATCAAATGCGATGAAAGCAAATAAAAAGAATTGTTACATTGCCGTCACATATCCTTTGAATGGGAATCTACCTATATCACTGATTCCATTTATATTTTTGTCAAATTTATAGTCGCAATTGTTAACAGCAATGGGTTAATCAGGGTTAGGATTTAATAACGTTAATATTTAAAAATTTTGTTGTCCTGTGAACCTTTTATATGTCAAATATTAGATCTGATGGATTGTATACTGATATTGTATCCTGCTACAAACTGAAGTTGTTCTACCTTATATATGCTTATATTTAACTAACTATTCACATCTTTCTCTTAAATATCTCTCAAAATTTTCCCCATCTCCCATAATCCTAAATTCCCAAATAACCTTCCACAATCTTAAAATCCTTTCATATCACGTCCCTGTAACCAAATGGCACATTTGTATCATAGGTCCCTTCCTAAAGCTTAGTTCAAAAAGGGTGTGGTTCTGGTGCGTTAAAATAGCACACTACTCAACGAAATACCGCACAGTTTCAATGGGTTGCTTTCGAGTGTTCCATTCCCTCGCCAAAAAAAAAAAAAACAGAAACTAATAATAGTTCGGATCCATCAGAAGAGTTCCAAGAAATAAATAACAAAAAGTGTAAAGGTTTTTAAAAAAATTTTTTTTAACAATATAAATGTAAGGTTTTTTGGAAATTAGGCGGGAGCGGCTGTAATACTGTAAGGGAAAGAGCTAAAGAAAAAAGTCATTCACTTTAAAATACAGTTTTTTGCTTATTAAGTTACTCTGAACCTTGTGAACCGATTGAGAGAAGCCCGAACGAACATAAATAGTTAAACATACATTTAAATCCCAGTTTATCCTGCTCAATTCGATGCATTAAAAACAGAGGTGTAACTTTAATTAGTATAAACATTTCGTTCACACGGGTGTAATTTATGTTATCAACTATAAAAATGATTCCTTATCTAAGCATCACACACATCAATTTAAAATAAAAATTCTTTAATTTTTCATTTATTTTTAAACTATTTATTGCATATTATTAAAAATTAAACTAGCCTGCTGTACCAGGTGTTGTTGGTGGAAATGTTGGTGTTGGACTTGTTGTGGTTGTTGGTGCAGTCGTAGTTGGTGGAGGTATAACTGTTGTGGTTGGTGCGGTTGTGGTCGGTGTTGTTGGAGTCGTTGGTGTCGTTGGTGTTGTTGGTGTTGTTGGGGTTGTTGGTGTTGTTGGAGTTGTTGGAGTTGTTGGTGTTGTAGGTGTGGTTGGTGTTGTTGTTGCAGTTGTAGGTGCTGTACCTGGTGTTGTTGGTGGAAAAGTTGGCGGAGTTGTTGTTATGGTTGTTGTTGTTGGTGCAGCTGTAGTTGTTGTTGTAAATTTATGCATTGGAAAAAAGCGTCCTTCAATTTTATTTCTATTTATATTGTTTTGGAGACGTCCATTATCATTCAAGCTTCTAACTAAATAGTTATTTTTAATTAATTATCCATTCTGAATTTATAAAAGTTTCTTTTTACCCGAAAATGAATTTATAACTTGCACAGTACAAAAATATAAAACAATTAAAATTATTTGCTTCATATTTGCAAGTTCAATTTTTTATTTAAAATCAGTATTTTTAGTGGATATGTGTTTTTCGTAAGAATATTCTATTAAGACTAACTCTATTGGTTTTTTTTGTTTTTTTAATAAACTAGATTATAAAATTGAAAAAATGTTGAATTAAAATATTGATAAACAACAAACGTCACAAGAGAATAAAAATAAACATCAAAATGTAATATTTGGGTTACAAAATAGAATTTGATCAAATTCTTTTAAAATACAATTCTTTGTTTTCTTCTATACATAATTTAGATACTATTGCTATTTGCTAGTGATTCGTAAATTTATAGAATTTTCTTACGTATTATATATTCATTAAAAATCGTAAATCAAGTTATTATACTTTTGTTTGAATCTAATGTCTAATATAACCAATAAATATAAAACAAAAGCAGTTCATTCCCTTTATACTGTCAATACAAGTTGACAATAGCATGTAACATTTCGCTTAAAGATTTTGGCAATATTCTAGTAAATGTGTTGGTGTATTTTAACAGTATTTTAAAAATATCTATATGTTAAGGTAATATCTTAAGTTTTTAAGTATTTGAAATTCATTCGGAATGATTATGTTGTAACATCAGTTTTAATTGCTGAATTAAACAAGTGATGGAAAAAAACCAAGGGTTTTTAAAAAAGCACATTTTCAAAATTATATTGTATTACATACTGAGTTTAACTTTGGAAATATTTACTTGGAAATAGTTACAACTGACTTATAAAATTTACTGCTAACAGTAAATTTTTTATTTAAAAGTTGTTATAGCCCTTCAATGGGGAAGGTTGCCAAATTTCTCAAGAATCTAACTCCACCCTCCCCCCCACATCCTCTAATTTTTTAGGTTCTAGGAATTAAATTGTGAATTACACAAAAATTTGGAATTTTACTTAGAATTTTATTATCTAAGCAAAAATGGGTAAAACTGAGAGACACTTTCTTCAATTTAAGGAACCCCTTTTAAATTTAAGAAAAACCTTTAACATATGTTAAAATATAATGTGGGACCTTTAAATTTTGTATATTAATAAAAAAAAAATTGGACAGGTATTCAAGTTACAGGTGCTTAAAAATAGCATAATTACAAATTTTCGGGCCCTTATAGCTCCTAAACAGGGGGCTTGACAAAAAAATGTTGTTAACAGACTCCTACTATTTTTTAAGGATCTAACTTCTCCCAAAATTTCAAGATCCTAGCTTGAACCGTTTAGAAGATATGTGGGGCCAAAAATTTTGCAAAAATTGAGTTTTATATAATGGTGAATTTTAGTACCGTATGGCAACCCTATACATTTAAGCGAGATATTTTTGTAAAGTCTATAAAACCAGCTCTCTAATACCGTTTTTCGATTGAAAATAAACCTAACAGAACCCTTGTTATATCAATTTAAATATAGGGCTTTTTTGGAATTTTCAGGGGCTGTAACTTTGTCACCCTTCAAAATTAAGAAAAACCTTTGACACATGTTGAAATATAATTATAGGGCTTTGAATTTTGTCTATCACTAAAAAAAAATTTGGACAGGTATTCAAGTTACAGGTGTTTTAAAATAGCAAAATTTCAATTTTCGAGCCCTTATAGCTCCTAAATAGGGGGCTTGACAAAAAAATTTTGTTAACCGACTCCTACTAATTTCTGAGTATCTAACTTCTCCCAAAATTTCAAGACCCTAGCTTGAACCGTTCAGAAAATATGTGTGGCCAAAAATTTTGCGAAAATTGAGTTTTGCGTAATGTTAAATTTTAATACCGTATGGCAACCCTAAACATTTGCCTTTTAAAAATTTATAAAGCTAATGAAACCAGCTATCATTTGCCGTTTTCAGATTGAAAATATATCTAACAGAACTCTTGTTATAACAATTTAAATATAGGGCTTTTTCCAACTTTGGGGGGCTGTAGCCCCGTAACAGGTGGGGCTACAGAAAAAAATTCTTCTACGAAATTATTTTTTTTGCAAAAACTACCCATGGTTAAAATTTCTTTTCTCTATTTCAAACGGTGTAAAAGTTTTTGTAAACATACGGACGGACGGACGGACGGACGGACAGAGTGAAGCTATATAGGCACATTTTTACAAAATTTTTTGAAAATGTGCTAAAAAGAGAGACGCTGTTTTAACGCGCTCACAAAAGAAGACAAAAAAATTTATGAATAAAACTGTACGAATTATCGAATAATGTTTTTAAATAAAATTCATTTAACATTTTGTTTGAAAGCTATCAAAAATATTAAAACACTACGAGGTGCTTCGGTAGTGTAGTGGATACGTATTTGGCTTATTTACCTAGGAGGTTCGTGTTCGATTCCCCGTCAGGTCATACAACATTTAATAAAAAAAAAAAATAATTGAAAAATAATTATATATTTTGTTTATAAAATATATGATATAAACAAAATAAATAATATTACTTATAAATTAAGAGTTGCCCCATATTATGACTGTACATTTGAGCGAGTGTAATTGTCGCTACTTAACAACTCTGGGGTTTGCAGTGCCTTAAAATCGCAAATTTAGCTTATTCACATTTATTAAGATGGAAATATTCTTCTATTACTCATAATTAAATTGTTCAGTAATTTTTTAAAAAAAAGTCAGTAAAATTGAATGGGAAGTATATGTACAGTATACTTTGGTCCTTTGCTCGTTGGCGTAACAAACTTCGATTAGTAAAATCTGAAAAAATAAAATTATTAAATTTCGAAACCCAATGGTGATTTTTCGCCCACCCTGTATAAACATATATGTATTACATAAATTATTAAAACATTAAAAGCTTTAACATGTTTAAAATATTTGGAATAATAAAATAAAAATGATGAAAAGTATTGAGTCACACAAAATATGCTGAATGTTACAAGTTTTATTAGAGATCAATGATCTAATCACATTACACGTGAGGACACAAATCATTTTAATACAGATTATAAATAAATAAATCAGCGTTAACGTTAATATATAATCGCATTAACGGGAGAAGTACTCCAATAGTAAGTGTGAGTTTAGGACGTCATTACTGCTTATCACTTCAAACTAAAGATGAACTCGTTCAAAAACTGGATATCCATGTGATAAGAAAGACCTGCTCAAGAAACAACTGTAAACATCAGTAATTCGCAAAGAAAGTGATTCTCCAAATTTTTTTTTTAGATTTCAGTTACGTTTATTATTCCGCACAAAGTCATAAGTGACCAAAAACTACTAAAATTGTGTTTACATTTACCTCAGATTATTGACATTCACGCTGTTGTCGTAGGGGAAGTGTAAACATAAAATATTTATAATGTACCTAAATAGCAATAATATCACATAGAATAAAAAGAAAAAAGTTACAAAATTCTGGTAATCCAAATTTTTGTTTTAAGAAACAAATATTTTCTGCATAATATGTTGTTATAGTTTAAATATAATAAAAGTGTTTAAATTTGAACGCATTGACCCTAACAAAATTGAATTTGTAAAATTTTTCGAATATATTTGTTATTTTGCATATATTTAGGCGAAACAAATCTTAGTTCTAAATGTTTTGTTTTTTGCAATTATTATTGAAGATATTGAAAGTAGAAACATCTATAACTTCCTAACAATTTTCATAAAATTAAAAAGACAAGAACATTGTAAAAATAGAGATGTTAAATTTATACAAAAATATATTTTTTCAAAAGTCGGCAGTAAAAGATTTATTTTTTTTAATGATTGAATAGAATACAATGATGCAGGCCTCCACATTAACGAATTCGCTGAGCAAGTATATTCAGTTTCAGGCAGGTAGACATTTAGTATAATCATTTTCCATTTTTGAACCAGGACAGAGAAAGTATCTAAACTAAATAAAGTTAAACTGTTCTTCAAAAACAGTGATAAATTTGTATTGCAATCGCCTAATTGTAAGCAAATTTTAATGATTCAAAGATAATAAGTTAATTGGGACCTAAGGACATGGTTAAGAAATTATTTTTATACCGACAGCCATTTAGCAGCTTTAAGGGGACAAAACCTGAACATTAGGTATTTATAGAGACTTAAATTCAATACGTCGTGTCTAAATTTTGATACAATTTTTCATGCAACAATTATTTATCCTAAAGGACGAAGTATACAAGAATGTAAATGAATCTTAAATTTATTGTATACAAAAAATTACTAACAAAATATTTAAAAAATAAAGAAAAAAATCACTCAGATTTTGTTATTTTTAAAAACTTTAAAATTTTAAAGGTACTAAAAGATAAAAATCAATTGACATTTTAGTACCAACTTATAAAGGAAGGTTCAAAGTTTATTTTTAATAAATTCTATGTGCCAATTTGAATAAACCGTGTAACAATAATTTTAAAAATGAAAAATGCTAACGTTTAACGAATTATAATTTTCATAATTATATTACGAAACTAATTTTAATTAAAAAATAACCAATTCGACTTATACAACTTAATTCAATTCGATTTTGCACAAATTTATACTGGTTAAATTTAGAAATCACAATAAAGAAATAGTAATTATCATAAGTCAACGGACTGATTTGTGTTCTATTTGGAAATCACTATAGAAAAGAATAATTAAAATCTGGATAACGAAAGAAAAAAAAAAAAAAAAAAATAAACTCAAGTCACTTTTAGAAAATTTTTTAATCTCTCATATTATAAATTTGTTTTATTTTAAATTAACCTGCTGTACCAGGGGTTGTTGGTGTGAAGGTTGGAGTCGTTGTTGGAGTTGTTGGGGTTGTTGGTGTTGTTGGCGTTGTTGGTGTAGTAGGTGTCGCAGTTGTTGGACCCGTTGTCGTAGTTGTTGTTGTCGGTGGAGTTACTGGTGTAGTGGTTGTTGTTGTTGTTGGTGCAGCCGTGGTTGTTGTGTGTTTATAGTATAAAAAGCGTACACTATTTCGCTTATAATATCTATTATTTTTTAATCGTCCATTAGTATTAGATCTCCTTTCTGTAATAAAACTTATTAATTTATATTATCAATTAAAAATAATTTATCAAAGTTTACCGGCAGATGAATGCATTAACTGCACAATACATAAAATCAAAATAACTACAAATATTTGCTTCATATTTAATATTACGTGTCAATATTTTATCAGTTTTTAAATAAAGCTTTTACCGTTAAACTTTTTTTTCGGTTTTTGTAATGTTTCTCCTCAGAATCTTCTATTAAGACTAACACATTTTCTTTTAAGAACAAATTAAAGTGTCAATGAACAACAAACGTTATTTAATAAAACAAAAATGAATAACAAAAACAAGAGTAAAATTAAAGTTATTCTTGTCAACTCTCAGAAACATGTGTAAACTCATTCTGGTTTTTAAAATACATAATATACTACATCTGTTGGTTGCTAACATTATATTTAATTGATTGATATTGAAAGTTGCTATCAAACGTTGATAACACTCTAGCTTCTAAGTTTTACAGATATTTAGCGTTGACTTAGAAATTTCTATGGCACTTCATTTAAGATTTGCAGGGAATGATCTCAAAACTTAAATTGCCATGATGTTACTTCTTAGTTTATAGAATCTCATTTCAATGTTTAACCAGGACAGAGAAAGTATCCAAACTACATAAAGTTAAACTGTTCTTCAAAAACTGTGTTAAATTTGTATTGCATTCACCAAAATATTTGTACGGGCTACCCGAAAAAATATTACGCTCTAAGAAATATTCTTGATGTACATTTGTCCCAAGATGAATCTTTGGGATATGGAAATCATCTAATCCATTATGAGCTTTTTTAGAAAAGGTATGTAGTAGAAAGGCTGTATATTATTGTATATCGATCCTATCTATAACCAAACTGACAAAACTATACTTTTATTTAGAAATTCCTTCCAAAGACCTAGTTATTAAGTATGAAGCATCTGTTTTTAAACAGTTCTTTGTTTTAAAGCTTTCTTTCTATTCGAATTAAATTATGAATAAAATTTAAAGAAAGTTATCTATTGTGTTCTTCCAGTATTAATTAGATTATAAGATTCTACGTCCATAAAACTGTTCTTTTATTTATATGATAAAATATATGGTAATTGGTAAAAGTAGATAAATAATCGTAAGATTTATACAATTTTTTGTGACCTTTGTTAAATATAAATAATAAATTCGTCATCACTATACTAATTTAAAACAAAATAAAGTTTATTTAATTGTTTAGTTTTTTGCGGAATATATAAATAAAATACAGAAATGGTTTTTAAGTAAATTTTATTGTTTAGTTTTTCGAGAAATTTATAAATAAAATACAAAAATGGTTTTTAATGGTTTCTTTCATTGAGATATAAACTATCAGAATTTAGAATTTAAAATTAATATTTTTTATAACAGCCTATCTACAATGACGCTTTCGTTTCGCTCGCATTACGTAGTCAACAAAAGAGTGTCTACAATAAAATGTACATGACAGCGTTTTTTGACATTGTTTTGTTTACAAATTTCATGAATTAAAAAAATATTCAATAGTTTAAAGTTTATTGTATTGCTATTTTGAATAACGGTTTGATATTATTTAATCCAAGATAGAAATAAAATAAATAATTTTACTTCTGATAATATGTTTTTTTATTCCATAAAAAATATTTTTTAAAATTCAATTATTTGACATTTGAATAGGTTGAGAAGGCGCAAAAGTTAAAAGTTATACAATTTTTTTAATTGTTGCGTAATGGTTGCGTTCAGGCTGCGTCTATTAAGTGTAATGGCCAAAGTTATTGCAAAATTTGGTTGGTCTACTGCAGAGGGTTCGAGTAGCTGCCATACAACTCCTTCTTTTATATGAGCATTACGCTACACCTAATAAAGCTGGTATGTTTGAAATTACAAAAGTAATTAATGTTTATAATAATAATGATATAATGTTTATATAACGGTCATACGGGTATTCCAGAGTTGACACAGTCTACTCTACTACACTCTTCCTCGTTATACCCGTATGACTATATAGTCAAAGGGTATAATAAATTTGCAAAAATAGTTTAGTGTAATGGCCAAAGTCACTGCAATATTTGGTTGGTCTACTGCAAAGGGTTCGAGTAGCTGCCATACAACTTCTTATTTTATATGAGCATTACTCTATACCTATTGAAGTTGGGTGTCTGAAATTTTGCCAAAAATAGTTTAGTGTAATGGCCAAATTTGCTGCAAAATTTGGTTGGTCTACAGCAGAGGTTTCGAGTAGCTGCCATACAACTCCTTCTTTTATATGAGCATTATACTTCACCTAATAAAGCTGGAATGTTTGAAATTTTGCCAAAAGTAATTAATGTTTATAATAATAATGATATAATGTTTATATAACGGTCATACAGGTATCGCAGAGTTGACACAGTCTACTCTACTACACTCTTCCTCGTTTTTTATTTTTATTTAAATTCAAATTTTAAAAAGTTAATCCAACTCGTATTTTTATTTTTTATCTCTTTGAATTTATATTTTGAATATTAATTTTCAGTATAAGCGACGAATTGATTTTAAAATCAATATAATTGAATATAATGTTGTTATTTTATTGACAAAATTTTGCATATATTTAGGCAAATTTATTTTTGAAAAAATATAAAAATCTTATTCTTAATCTTTAATCTTATATCAAACTAATTTGAAAAAGCCAAAAAAAAATTAATATTGTTTGGGAAGTTTCTATTTGTCAGATACCATTTTATAGTTTTATTTTATAATTGTATTATATAACTCATAATTATATTAAATAGAGTATTAATTAGTGTTCATTTGCACTCGTTGGATGCTTTTGAAGGAAATTTGCATATTGGAAGCATATAAGTATTTAAAAAACTCCACTTTCAATATTTGATAACTTACGAACCCTTTACGAACCACATTTAACTTTAATAGAATTCAGTTACTTCTTTTATTAAATTAAAAACTTTCTATGTATATCTCTACATTTTAACTATTTATTATGACGTAGTACATTTTAATTAGCCTGCAGTACCGGGTGTTGTTGGAGGAAATGTTGTAGGAGTGGTTGGTGTTGTAGGAGTCGTTGGTGTTGTTGGAGTTGTTGGCGTAGTAGGAGTCGTTGGTGTTGTAGGAGTCGTTGGCGTTATAGGTGTCGTAGGTGTCGTTGGTGTTGCTGCTGTCGGTGCCGTTGTTGTAGTTGTTGTTGTTGCTGCTGCAGGAGATGTTGGTATAAAGGTTGGTGTTGTTGGTGCAGCTGTAGTTGTTGTATATTTATATGCTGGTAAAAATCGTCCTTCAATTTTATTTCTATTTATATTGTTCTGCAAACGTCCATTACTATTGGAACTTCTAACTAAATGGTTATTATTTATTAATTATCAATTTGAATAAAATACTTTTTTATTGTACCCGAAAATGAATTTATTACTTGCATAGCACATGAGATTAACAGAATTATAAATATTTCTTTCATTCTTATTATTTTTCGTACGCTCTTAACTGTATTTGTTTTGCGATTAAATGTTTTTCATTAGAACCATATTTTAAGACTAACACTATTTATTTAAAATCAAACCTTTAAAACCTCTGGAAGCGAAGATAATTATCAGGGGAACAAATAAATGCGTCAGTGAATAAACACAAGTTACTTAATCAAAAAATATAAAACATTTTTTGTAAAAAATGGTAAAAATGGTTTATATTTATGTTTCAATTTTTTATACTGGGGAAATTTACCAAGGTTAGTGTGCAAAAAATTTACAAACCTACATTTTTAAAAAATTCTAAATATAAATTGGCACTGTTATAACAGAATCATTAAAGAACATTGACACGAACATTCTAAGGCATTGACTCAATTGTAAAAAAAAACCTGTCAAAACAAAAAGAATGCAAAAAAGAATTACCGATTTGATTGATTAATTTACAAACATTTATTTTAAATTTTAAGTGAAAGTAAAATTTTCAAAGTAATCAAATAAGAATAGTATGCTTGGTGTATCAAATTTTTAATAATATGTAATTAATATCTACACAATTTCAACCTTTACTACCGCGACGTAACATTTTCTAAAATTTCGAAAATATAACAGGACAAAAATTTGGTGGCGCGAAATAAAGCCATAAAATGACATTATGGCTTTATTTCGTATTTAAATGCGAAATAAAGCCATATCATTTTCTAAAATTTTACGAAATAAAGCCATATAGTAAAATTAATACAAATTCTAGTTTAATAGTAAAAAATACACTGTAATAAAACATGTTAAATAATATTATATTTTCATTACCCCCCCGCTAACTGAATTATTGAAGCTAGATTTTGAATCCAACACTAAAATGAAAAGAATGGTATAAGAATTCGGATACCTAATTCATTCAAAAAATTAATAGGTTCCTAATTTTTTTTAATACACTGTAATAAAACATGTTCAATAATATTATATTTTCATTACGGGGGCTGCCCCGAACCCCCGCTAACTCAATTATTGAAGCTAGATTTTGAATCCAACACTAAAATGAAAAGAATGGTATATGAATTCGGATACCTAATTCATTAAAAAAATTAATAAGTTTCTAATTTTTTTAATACACTGTAATAAAACATGTTAAATAATATTATATTTTCATTACGGGGGCTGCCCCGAACCCCCGCTAACTCAATTATTGAAACTAGATTTTGAATCCAACACTATAATGAAAAGAATGGTATGAGAATTCGGCATAGCTATTTCATACAAAAAATAATCAACCCTAATTAATAAACATAAATATTCTGGAAAAGGGGGCAATCCTGCTTTTGAATCCAACTCCAAAATCCCTCCTAATTGAGAATCCCACATATACACATATATATAAATATTCTGGAAAAAGCGTAAAACCCTGCTTTTGAAACCAACTCTAAAACTCCTTCCTAACTATTTAAATAAAAAAGTTTGGAAAATTAAATTGCTTCTTTTTTCACAAATAAAATTACATTTTTAAATGTGAAATAAAGCCATATGGCTTTATTTCGCAATTGAATGCGAATTAAAGCCATACGCGAAAAAATTGGCGATATGGCTTTATTTCGCATTTGAATGCGAAATAAAGCCATAATGTCATTTTATGGCTTTATTTCGTATGGCTTTATTTCACGGCGCCAAAAATTTTGTAAAAAATGTGAATTCCGTAATTGTAAATTATTTAATTTAAAGAGTATAATAAATTTGCCATTGTGACGCAGAGAAGAAGGGGGGACAGATACAGACTCAAAGGTATGGATCGGATCAGGTATGAGTCGGTACCCTAGAGTTGACACAGTCTACTCTACTACACTCTTCCACGTTTTATCTATTATTAAAAATTTTAAAAAATAGGTTGTTATGTATCGTTTTCAAATTTATTATAATATACATTATAGAACTATAACAATTTAAATAAAGGACTGTTCCGGACTTCGGGGATTGTCGAAAAAAGTGGAGTTTACAGAAAAGCTGTTCCAGTGTAATGTTTTTAGCTGTATCTATTATTTGTTCTTAAATGTTTTCAAGTTACTCGAATCTGCTGATCAAATATTTCAGTTTCAGACAGTCAGGCGGACACACTTAGTAGAATCTCTTTGCAATGATTAATCCAGAACCCAGGACAGAAAACGTATCCAAATTACATAAGGTTTAGTTGTTTCCTTAAAAACAATGTTAAATTTGTATTGCAATCGCCTAAATATAAGCAAATACTAGTGGGTTAAAGATAATAAATTGAGACCAAAGGACATGGTTTAGAAAATATGTTTTTATTGCCAGCCTTTAGCAGCTCGGGGGACAAAATCTTAATATCCGAAATTTATAAACACTTCAATTCGTTGTCGACGAATATTTTAAAAATATTATATAAAAACTTAAAAACAAAAATTATATTTTGACACCTCTTAACTGTTTTTAGCACATTTTCAAAAATTTTTGTAAAAAGTGCCTATATAGTTTCAGTATGTCCGTATGTTTACAAAAACTTTTACATCGTTTGAAATAGAGATAAGAAATTTTAACCACGGGTAGGTATTGCAAGAAAAATAATTTCATAGAAGAACATTTTTTTGTAGCCCCACCCGTTACAGAAGTACAGCCTCCAAAGTTGGAAAAAGCCCTATTTTTAAATTGTTATAACAAGAGTTCTGTTAGATGAAAACGGCACAAAATAGCTGGTTTTTATAAATTTTTAAAAGACAAATGTTTAGGGTTGCCATACGGTACCAAAATTTACCATTATGCTAAATTTTGGCCACACATATCTTCTAAACGGTTCAAGCTAGGGTTTTGAAATTTTGGAATGTTAAATCCTTAGAAACTAGTAGGTCGAGTAACTCGGTTAACAAAATTTTTTTGTCAAGCTCCCTGTTTAGGAGCTATAAGGGCTCAAAAATTGAAATTTTACTATTTTTAAACACCTGTAACTTGAATATCGTTCAAATTTTTTTTTAGTGATGTACAAAATTCAAAGCTCTTTAATTATATTTCAACATATGTTGAAAAGGTTTAAAGGTTTCAAGTGTTTAAGGTTTTTCTTAAATTTGAAAGGGTTTCTTTAAATTAAAGAAATTGTCTCTTAGTTTTAACCATTTTTGCTTAGATAATAAAATTCTAGGTAAAATTCCAAATTTTGATGGAGTTCACAATTGATTTCCTAGAACTAAAAAAATGAAAGGATGCGGACAGTTTTCTAAGCAAAAATTTCGGAACCTTCCCCATTGAAATCAAATCATCAAAATTAAAATTTTTATGTTTTTATAAAACAACAACTTATTCACCAGTTAATGTTTTCCCAAAATTAAACGTTAATATTGAAGCTCCAACATTATATTTCGCACTTATTAACATTTTTCCTTGAGTGTATTGGAATTATATTCATAATTAATAAATTGATGAAATAAATAAACTATAATATTATCATTTATTTTTATATACATTTTTATAAAAATAAATGATAAAATACTAAGTAAGAAGCCCTATAATTTTGAAAACGTGCCTTTTAAAAACCCTTGGTTTTTTTCATAACTTAATTTTTATTATAAAGGATTTGCTTAAAATTGAGGAAAGTGTCTTTTGACAATAAACTCTATGAAAAGTTTTATGCAATTATTTTATTTTTTTATATAATTATGAACAGTTCCTACCACATTCAATGTGGTGTGGTGTCACAGTTAAACTTATTTTATATTATTATATAAACTATTACGATAATAATTATAAAATATCTTTTTTTTTAGACATGATTGAGCAGGATTTATTGGAAAAATTGACACTTAAATATAAATCCAAATTTAAATATTCTATATTTATATTAATATTACTTTCTATATTTTCATTATAGAAAGTAATTATTATAACGTTGCCAAATTAAAAAAAATTAAAACTTTAGTAACTCTTTGAAAATTTTTTAATCACACATTTATAACATTTTAATTTTTCAAATTAACCTGCTGTACCAGGTGTTGTTGGTGGGAAGGTTGGAGTCGGTGCTGTTGTTGGAGTTGTTGGTGTTGTTGGTGTTGTTGGGGTTGTTGGGGTTGTTGGGGTTGTTGGTGTTGTTGGTGTTGTTGGTGTTGTAGGTGTCGCAGTTGTTGGACCCGGTGTTGTCGTCGTAGTTGTGGTTGTCGGTGGAACTACTGCAGTGGTTGTTGTTGTTGGTGCAGCCGTCGTTGTTGTATGCTTATAGTATAAAAAGCGTACACTATTTCGCTTATAATTTCTTTTATTTTTTAATCGCCCATTAGTATTAGATCTCCTTTCTGTAATAAAACTTATTAATTTATATTATCAATTAAAAATAATTTAACAAAGATTACCGGGAGCTGAATGCATTAACTGCACAATACATAAAATTAAAATAACTACAAATATTTGTTTCATATTTAATATTACGTGTCAGTATTTTATTAGTTTTTAAGTAAAACTTTTACCGTTAAACTTTTTTTCGGTTTTTGTAATGTTTCTCCTCAGAATCTTCTATTAAGACTAACACATTTTCTTTTAAGAACAAATTAAAGTGTCAATGAACAACAAACGTCATTGAATAAAACCAAAACGAAATAACAAAAACAAGAGCAAACTTATAGTTATTCTTGTCAACTATCAGAAATCGGTTTAAACTCATTCGGATTTTTAAAACACAATGTACTACATTTGTAGGCTGCTAACATTATATTTTAAACAATTGATATTGAAAGTTGCTCTCAAACTTTGATAACACTCTAGCTCTGTTATTTTTTCTTGTCTTTTTTTAAATTTTAATCTTGTAAAATTAACTTCGTATGTTTTTTGAAGCCGTTTCAATTTACAGCCTTCTATTCTTTAAAGTTTTATAGATATTTTTACTCTTGACCTAGAAATCTCTAAGGCATTTCCTTTAGGCTTCTCAAACTTTGAAATTATCTTAATACATTACTTTTTAGTATAAACATCTTAGTGATGTTGTCATAAGTAATGTAAGGATGATTTAAATATTTTTGTAGGGGTTATACTCTAAAAATTATGAATTACGTGAATATGGAAATCATCTAATCCATAATGAGTTTTTTTTCAAAGCACTGTGTATCGCTGTATAATATCGATCATATCAATAACCAAACTAACAAAGCTCTTTAATTATTGCAAAATTCTGTCTCGACCTTGTTTCTAAATAAGAATTATGTTTTAAAGCTATTTTGGAATCTATCTGAATCAAATTCTGAATAAAATTTAAATAAATTTATCAAATTTATCTGTTGTGCTCTTCTAGTATTAATTTATTAGATAGTAAGATTCTAGATTTTTATATTTTAAATATTTAATTTTTAAACTGTTCTTTCCTTAATATGGCGGTAAAGATAAATAAATTATAAATTAATTTTCAGCTTTTACGAAAATATATTAGTTAGAAAAAACGCAGAATAACCTTTAAAGATCGATTTGCATTGCATCGACAATGACGTCAGATGGCAATATAAAAAAAAAACATTGGTGCCGGATGAGCCCGGACGAACCTGTCCTTGTCATTCAATATGATTATACTTATAAAAAATACATAGAAGAATAAAAAACGCTTTAAAGCTTGAATCGACCCTATTTCTTTTAATTTTTATTCTACGATTGTCTTGATTTTTAATTCAAAATTATTTTTTTTTAACTTTTTACAACTTGAATAAAACTATTTTTGAAACCTATTTTTTACCTTCACATTATAAAATTTAAAGTATATAATAAAAAAGTGCATTTTAACATAAGATCATTATATAACATTATACAATTCAAGATTAAGTAAAAAAAAAAATTAAATTTGAATTGATTAAAATTGAAACAAAATTGAATGCCCTTAACTTTTTACCAGATCAACATCCAAAAATAAATGAATTTGGTAATGTGTATTGCTCCATTCGTCTGTTTATCTTACTGGCGTACCATAATTTAAAACTCAACCAATTGGCCGAGCCGTAACATAAGGCCCTGCGAAATATTTCTTACAGGTAATTACCAAAAAATATTAGAAAAAACACCAATGGATTAGAAATATATTGTATAGGCGACATTAATAGATGAATATATTGTTTTATTTTGTTGACAAAAGTTTGCATATATTTAGGCAAATGTATTTTGAGAAAAATTTATAAATCTTTTTTTTAATCTTTAATCTTATAAAAATATAAATATTTTGAGGTTGCCCAAAAAAATTAAAAATTGATTGGGAGATTTCTGTTTGTCGGATACCATTATATAATTTAATTTTTTTATAGTTTTAATTAATAGAGTATTAATTAATGTTCATCTGTGGTGGATGCTTTTGAAGAAAATGTGCATATTGTTGTATATCTTAAAAACACTTCACTTTTAATATTGGAAAATACTTGCGTAAAGTACAACGTCAGTAATACTCTTGTGAGCGATAACCACAAGTGCAATTAAGGCGCTTCTCCATTTAAAACTTACCTAATTAGAAACTTTCAGACTTATATGTACAAATCCAAACAGCTTCGAAATGTAATTCAAGTTGACTGTGTTCATTTTTTCAGTTAAATTCTCCTCAAAAATTTCTAGTGCTATTAACTATCATTGCATTCAGTCACTTCCTTTTAAAATTAATAAAATAAAAAACTTTCTATATATATATTTATTTTTTAACTATTTATTGTAATGTATCACAATTAAATTATCCTGCTGTAGCTGGTGTTGTTGGTGGGAAGGTTGGGGTCGTTGGAGTCGTTGTAGGAGTGGTCGGTGTTGTAGGAGTTGTTGGTGTTGTTGTTGGTGTCGGTGCAGTTGTTGTTGTTGTGGTTGTCGCTGCAGTAGGAGAAGTTGGTATAAAGGTTGGTGTTGTTGGTGCAGCGGTAGTTGTTGTATATTTATAAGCTGGTATAAAGCGTCCTTGAATTCTATTTCTATCTATATTTTTTTGAAATGCAGCATATCGTCCATTTCCATATGAACTTCGAACTAAATATAATTTGGATTTACTAATTCTAATTTAAAAAATTACTTAAATTTACCCGAAAATGAATCCATAACTTGGACTGCACATAAAAACATAAAAATTAAATATATTTGCTTCATATTTGTTATTTTTCGTAGACTTTATTCGACAATGCTCAGAACTTTATCAAAATTAAAATTTATATTGCGATATACGTGTTTTTCATCAGAATCTTATATTAAAACTAAATAGATTTATTTAAATTCAAATCATTCAAACTTTTGGTTGGAAAAAAAGTTCTAAAAAGATTAATTTGATGCGTCAGTGAATGGACATAAGGTACTTAATCAAAAAAAATCTAGTAAAAAATGGCATTGAGTTTAAAATAAAAAAATTTCTTAATTTTACTCTAAATTGCTTATACCAGGCAAAATTTATCTATATGTAAGTTTTCAGAAGAGTTGCAGAATTATATTTTGCAAAAATTTTTAATTTAAAGTAGTCCAGTTAATAATAATAGAATTATTGAAGAACATTGACATGGATGACATTGACGTAAAAGTTAAAAAAAAAAAATTTTAAATGGGCTTCATAAAAGAATTAACGAATTGATTGATTAGTTTTGAAATGAAGTTTTATTTATTATCCAAGCAAATGTAAAATTAATCTAATAAATTAAATGAATACAAATATACATATGTTGTAAACAAATTATCACATTGGGTTCATAAACTTTAAACGATTTGTAAAGTTGGGCGATTATAAAATTTTAAAAATTGTTGGACTATATAGTAGACATCCTTTGTTGTGATAATTATTAACATAATGACGTGACAGTACAGAGATACTACTTTTCATCCCCACTACTAAATTTGAAATATACTCGGTGGTAATGACATTCCTGTAGCGCTTCAATTTGTATAAAAATATAAGAACTATGAAGTATATAAATATGTGACTGTTTCTTTTAAATGCGACAGTTGAAAGCAACGCGAGCAAGACATCACTGTACAAATCCAGTATAACCAGCTGAAAATCTTAAATAAAAATATGCTTTCTGAACCTTGTAAATAAAGTACCGAACAATAATTTGCCTTCAAAATTGTTAACAACTGTTTTACTTTATAAGTACTATTATTATTGCAATATTTCAAATAACCTCAGAGTAAAAGATAGCTTAGAATACGGTCAAAATTTCAATTTGGCTGAGTTAAATTAATTTGAGCGGTTAAGATGATTCCAAAAAAATTGATGAGCATTTCTTCAATGATTGTTAAATTAAACAATGTAAGTCTTCAAAATTGCCACTATAGAGAACAGTTTCAACTAATAAACGAGGAAAAGTGTAAAAGAGTAGACTGTGTCAAGTCTGCGATACTCATATGGCCGTAATGTAAACATATCATCCGATTACTTACTTTTGGCAAATTTTCAAGCGATGACGGCTATTGCACAAAAAAAACCAATTTGTGAAAATTTCAAAATCCTAGCTCCTTTTTATTTTGAGTTATCGTGCGGACAGACATACATACATAGTTAAATTGATTTACTTTTCGATTCTGATCCGATAACCATTTTACTTTTTCTATCAGGTGATTAGACCAATGTAAGAGAAAGATTAATTGGGTTTATGTCTGATGTGGAATATACATGGGCTCTTAATGCAAATTTTATCAGATAATGTCAGTTTGTCTATACTTAATAATATATCCTTATCCCTGTCCGTTAGTTGTTTGTTGGATTATGTCATGGATAACTATTGATTTAATTTTTTTATTGTGTTATTTCTTACAATTTCCGGAACGTTGTTAAAAAAATTGGAGGTTATACTATAATAAAACTAGGCTTTTCTGAGGTTTTAGTAGTATCCGCGTAGCACCAAATGACTATCACCCTATTCTAAATTCCCTCGTACAGCTACCTCGGAGATAATCTACGAAAAAATTATTTTCAATTCCGACTTAACGTTACGAAAAGTGCAAAAATCTACGAAAGAAATATTCATTTATAGCATATTCGTACTTCATATAAATATTAAAATTTTTAAGGGTAAAATAACGGAAGAACTAGACATTATCAAAATATAAAAGAAAAGATATAAAATATTTTATTATTTTTCATTTATAATTAATCTTAAAACACTTTTTCTCAAAATAATATTCAAAAATTATTAGGTACCTACTACAAATTTGAAAAAAATAATCATTATTTTCACTTAGAAAAATTAATTCAAACGTCAAAATTGCCATTGCAGATTTAATTGTCTACGAGGGAATTGAGAATCGCTAAAACTTTTAAAAGCGTAGCCGATTTTTCGTAGAAGTTCTACGAGAGAATTTAGAATAGATGTGTATATCTCAAAGATAGCTGGTATTGTCAGCTTTCAAAATATATGTAGGTTTAATGGCGCATTTTATCCTTTAAGGACGAAAAGAACATTTGAAAGTATCATTGTTATTTTAGTTTATATTATAAAAACCGTTATATCTAGCGATCTGTTCGGTATATATATATTCAATTAATGCTATTAATTAAGATAACGTCTGGATAATATTTTAACGTTTATTTGATGATGATAGGTGCTGCCGTTTTGGAGATAATGTAGGTCAAAGTGGAAAATTTTTGCAACAAATAAAAATGTTTAACATCTTTCTGTAAAGCTCATATTTTTCAAAATTGTGCCATAGTAATTTTGGATAGTGGGCCTTATTACATATTACAATATTTATTTTAATAATTCTTAAGTTATAAGAGTTTAGTTTGAGCCTCTCAGTGCCATGTGATTTTCCTTTTTGAAAAATTTATTGAGAGAGCTATAAGCAAAGAGGAGTGTCTTAAAGGAAGTAAATTTAATTCTTCGAAAAGAGGCCAGCTACTAAATTTTCTCTTTTTGAAGTATAGAATGAAGAATGCATTTTTGTAAGAAATAGAGCAGAAAAGAAATATACCTCAACGCGATGGTACAATCCAATTTAGAGTGTCCGTTTATCATGAAAATTTGTATATAGAGATTTGGGTACGGAAAGAAATCTTGGACTAAAAATTTAGCTCTATTGGACCGCCGTTGGGACTGTGGTGCAAGTATTCAAATTTTTAACACTATTAACAAATTTGAAAGTTTTTAACCCATATCGGTCCGATGGTTGGTCAAAAAAAATTTTGGAAGCAATTTCGTCCAATTATGCGAAGTACTGGTTTGGCTAAAAAGAAAATCTAAAAAAAATTTTCGTTGAGTTCCGTTAACATAGCGGGCCCTTTTATTTTTTCGGTTTCATCGTTCCTTTATTCTAAATCAGAAACGGGTTGACCGTTTGACTTCAAATTTTCTATACGTTATGCTCTTTGAGAAATGAGTTAGCAATATTAACCGATTTGGAATTTCTCAACCCATGTCGGGTCGACGGTTGGTAAAAAAAATTTTAGGAGGAAATTACGACCAATTTTAGGAAGTTCTGCTTTTCCCAAAAAGTAAGTTTAAAAAAAAAATGTGTCTAGTTTCGTTAACGCATTGTGGCACAACAACTTTTTAAACATTTTTTGGATACTTTGCTCTTAATTAAAAACGGTTTGATCGATTGACTTTAACTTTTGTATGCGTGAAGTTCTTTATCTTTAATTGTCCTATACGTAGTTCTCTTTGACGGTGGCAGTTGAGGATGGTGGGTTTCTGGCGAATAATGTCAAGTGAATTAATATTTCTGCGCATTATTAATAATTATAAAAAATTTGAAGTAAAATTTGATAAATTTGTTAAAAATTGCTAGAATAATGCTAGAAAAATAATTTTGAAAAATTTGCTTTAAAATAGCTTCGAAATTTTTATACATTTTGAAATAAACATTTACCCCATATGTAATTATTGTATTAACTTTTTTTAATAACATCAACTTAAATTAAATCTGTGTGTTGAGAGGCACAGCAATTCGCACCGGGTATTAGCTAGTATCTATATATATATACCTTGTCCAAGTAAGCTATCCAATTAAAATGTTTATCAATTATTATACCCAAATACTTGTAATTGTCAACGGATTCAATTTAAAAGCAAACTGCTGAACACCGAATTATTTATTACAAAACCTGAATGGTGGATGTATATTAAGATTTATATTAATATTTTTGTAATTTCTTCTTTTTTGAAGTCGGAAATTGAACCACATTTTAGGGCTTTCCAATTTTCGAAACTCACAAGTTTTTCTTAAAACTAAAACAAGTTTATTTGTTGATAATAAACTGTTTTCATCGGTTAAAAAATCACTTAAATTTTAGAAATAAAAAACTTGAGTTCGTATTTGTATAGTTTTTATAATCACCCATTTATTAATAACATTTTTATAATTGACATTAACCTGCTGTTGTTGTTGGCGTTGTTGGTGTTGTTGGGGTTGTAGGAGTTGTTGGTGTTGTTGGTGTAGTTGGTGTTGTTGGTGTTGTTGGTGTTGTAGGTGTCGCAGTTGTTGGACCCGGTGAAGTTGTCGTAGTTGTGGTTGTTGTTGGAATTACTGGTGAAGTAGTCATTGTTGGTGCAACAGTGGTTGTTGTATATTTATATGGAAAAAATCGTACACGATTTCGATTATAATTTCTATTATTTTGTAATCGTCCATTGGTATTTCTTCTTCTTTCTACAATAAAACGTATTAATTTTTATTCTTAGATATTTAAAAACAAAATTATTAAAGTTTACCGGGAGCCGAATTTATTAATTGTACAATACATAAAATTGAAATAATTAAAAATATTTTCTTCATATTTGGAAATATTTATCTATTTAATATTATTATTATAATGTCAAAATTCTTTTTTGTTTTTCAATAAAACGTTTACCGTTTTATTTTAAAAATTCAGAAACTTGATAATGTTTCTCGTTAGAATCTTCTAATAAGACTAACACATTTTTATTCTAAATAATCTCTTAAACGATTCTTGGTAAACAATTTCGGAGGCAAAAAAATAAAGTGTCAATGAACAACAAACGGTTTTTTAAAAAAAAAAAAACAAACAAAAATAAAAGAAGAAAAAAGATAAAGAATTTTCGGGTCACAGATTTAGATTAAATTTTAAAAATTATAGCATGGGTAATTCCAATAAAGTTTCTAATTTACGATATAAATTGACAATTGATAGTTAAAGCCATTCAACACATATGCTACATATGTGAGAGCGGGGGCTCTGTGGTAGAGTAAAATCGAAGTGCCAGAAATCGAAATAAAGTCGAACTGGTCAAAAACTCTTATACCTCTGCTAATTGCAAATCTCTTATAGATATTCTGGTAAAGAGGACTACCCTGGCTTTCTTTCAATTTTTAAAAACAAAAGATTTAATTTAGAATTTTTAGAATTTAACTTCCATAAATTTGGGTTAACTCCTTTTCTGGAATATTAATACATTTGTATGTGCAATATTTTAAATGTTATAAGAATTGAATTGAAAAATCAAGATTTAAGTAATTTGTTTGACAGAAGTTTGGGGTAGACAAAAATGTACATTAAAAACAATCATTAAAAGCATTTTATAGTATAATTAATTTAGTGGGGACTTGATAACAGCATTCCCATTATGATGAAGGCTTACCTTCCAATTTATATACGAAGAAAACCACACGGAAGGGATTTGATATTGTTTCCAAGTCAGGGTTATCTGGAAATCAGGGAGATCTGAAGTATTTCCATACATAAATTAGTACATAAATTATTTGTAATAGAATATAATACATAATCTTAATTTACACATAGGCCAATTTAGACTCCTTATAAAACCCCCTTCGATGCCAAATCCAAATAAAAAAAGTATCATTATAAGCTTGTTACAAAGCTCTGTATATCGACCATATACTAAATTAGCATTTTGTTTTTGAAGAGTGCCATCTAAACCTAAGGCTGTTAATTAGGATTAAATTGTTATGAAAGGATTCTCCAATCTTTCTAGTCGAATCAAATTATTGAATTAAATAAATATAATTTACATAAATTTTGTATTTATATGTATATTGCCAAATTAATCTATTGTATTTCTTTCAGTATTTATTAATTAGTTAATAAGATTCAGCGTGTGTAAAACTGTTCTTTGCGTTCGTTATACGATAGTTAAAAAAAAAAAAAGATTAATCAGAATATTTATTCAATTTTTTTGTTATTTTTGTTTATTTTGAAAAGGTAATTTATCACCTTTATTAATTCAAATAAAAAAAAAAAAAAAAAAAAAAAAAAATTGCAAAAGAAAGTTTGGTTGTTTAGCTTTTTTTTTTGCGAACTTTATAAATAGAATAAAGAAATTCTTTTAAAATAAACCAGTTTTTTTTTTTTTTTGCAGTAATACTAAAGATAATCGATTGTTTAGATAAGCGATTGTTTTAATTATTCAAAAAAAAAAAAAAAAAATCAAATTTAAAATAAAAATATAAAAACAAAATAATTTTTTAATTTAATTTTTTAATTAATGTAACTTTGTTGCATGGAACATGAATGAAAGACTAAACAAATAATTTAAAATTTTTAAGTAAGACTTCAGTTGTATATTATTACCCTTACCCTTAAATCTATGTTGCCTAACTATTCATAATTTTTAGTTTAATTGAGAAAACTTGTTTTCTTTTAAAAAATTGGCTAAAAGAGTTTTTGGAGCGCCTAATCACTTAAGACATGATACACTTTAAAACAGCTAATCAGTTCTGATTAAATATTAGAATATCGAGGGAATTACAAAAATTAAAATATATCATGATGTTATTGTCTACCGATTGTAAATATGTTCTGTACATAAATACTCGGTCTTTAAAATTTATTAATTTATTTAATATTATTTAATTGAGGTAAGAAGACTACCATAAATACATTTTCCCTATTCAATAATATAATTTTGAAGAATATCAATTTCCTGGCCTATAATACTATACTTGGTAATGATTTTCATATTGTGACGCCTTATTTAAATTCTTGTATAATAGATAAATACATTTTTATTTTTATACCCGTATGACTATATATATAATTTGCCATTACGTTTGTGACGCAGAGAAGGAGGGGGGGGGTAGATATAGACTCAATTGTATGGATCGGATCAGAATCCAAAAAAAATTTGATTTAGCTATGTATGTCCGTCCGTCTGTCCGTCCGTCCGTCTGTCCGTCTGTCCGTCCGTCCGTCCGTCCGTCCGTCCGTCCGTCATCACGATAACTCAAAAACTAAAGGAGCTAGGATCTTGAAATTTTCGCAAATTCGTTTTTTTGCAATAGCCGTCATCGCTATTTAAATCCAGCCATTTTGGTCCATGGGTTCGGGTGGCTGCCATACAACTTCTTTTTTTATATGAGTATTCTCTGTACCTATTACAGCTACGTGTCTGAAATTTTGCCAAAAGTAGTTTAGTTTTATGGCCAAAGTTTCTGCAAAATTTGGTTGGTCTGTTGCAGTGAGTTCGACTAGCTGCCATACAACTCCTTCTTTTATATGAGCATTACTCTATACCTATTAAAGCTGAGTTAAGCTTTGCATACATTTAGGCAAGTTTATATTAAAAAATCTTATTTTTTATGTTAGTTTATTATTAAACTACGTTTATTGTACTTAAACCGTACAGTTAACAATTTTAAGGTTTGAGTACTTTTGAATTTTATATTTTTTTGGATTATATATTTAATCTCGTAATGTATACATAATATGTGTATTTCCGGATACGGATCCAATTCATTCTGTATCTAAGATTTTTGGATATTTTATTATACGCCATCCTGTACTGCCGTCCTAAGAAAGAAAGTCGTTTCGATATTTTCTTGGTTTTAGGTAATTCAACTTTTAGTTTTTTATATTCGCTATGTTGAATTATTTTTGGATTTTTGAAAATCAAATATGTTAAATAAAGAAACACAATTTTTTTGAAGTTACTAGAGATTAGATAGTATTAGGCGTTAATAATTAATTTGGACATACGACTTTTTTGCTAAGCAATACTAAATTTATTCAGTTACTAAAGCTTAGACAACGATGCGATTTAGAGGTAGATGCAACGTATTAGTTTTAAATGTACAAAGTACAAAGTTTTGACACATTTATCTGATGTCAAATATTCCATTATGCCACCCGAAAATTCGCTTTTGGCGCTTATGAGTTTTTTTCCTTAGCACGGCAGTGTAGCCATCCCGGGAAAAAAATTAAATTTTGAAAATCTATACATTTGCTATTTAATTTACTTTACTCGTTACGAAGCAGTTCTCATAGTTTTATTTTCAATTGATCTTTTATTCAAAGTGTGGGCTTTAATAAATAAAAACATTTTCCAATTTGATAATCAAATAATGTTATCTATATAAGAATATATAAGCTTCACTCATATAATCTGTGAAAAATTGAACAAAGTTTTCACATAAGAATGTTTAAAAATAAAATATAAAGCACTTTTTTTTAAATATTTTTAAGCATTTATTGAATGTTTTCAGTAATCATCATTAAAGTTTAACCTGTTGTACCAGGTATGGTTGGTGGAAAGGTTGGAGCTGTGGTTGTTGTTGTTGTGGTTACTGGAGGCGTATTAATAGGTGTAGTAGTTGTTGTTGTTGGTGCAGCAGTTGTTGTTGTATATTTATGTTGTATAAAACGTACTCGGTGTCCATTGGAATTTATATTTCTTTGAAATTCATTACAACGTCTTTAACTTTCTTTATTTAAACTTCTAACTACAATTAAACTTATTAATTAATTATCAATTGATTCAAAGGAAGTATTTTTACCAGACATTGAATTTATAACTTGTAAAATACAAAAAAATAAAATGATTAAATATATTCGGTTCATATTTGCAATTTCAAATACGATTTATTTTATTTAATTAACACTAACTCTTTCTTAAATTAAAGTTTTAATAATTTGATGTTAATAATTTTCTGAACTTTGTGAAGTGATTTATGTTGAAATCTTCTACCAAGAGACCACCCTAATTGTCAATTTAGTTCGTATCGCGACTTCAAATTAATAAATAATTTTTCTATTGTGAATATTGTTATATTGACGTTTATGACTTTTGTTTCTTTTTTACATTAAAAAAATTAAAACATTGTGTACAAAAAAATAGCCAAAAACAATTATTATTAATAAAAAATTTCTATTAAATACTTACATTTTATAGAAAAATTAATCAACTGATTATAATACATATACCATAATTCTTTACACTGCAAAATAAAACTATCCAACTACTTTTTCTATTAACATTTTAATTTCTGTTTTAAATGCGGGAGTTCCCCAATTTAAAACTGAAAATTGTATTACTGTATAACAATTAATAGAGTTAGGTTGTTCAATTTAAAATGGAGCAAGATGTAAACGAGAAATAAGTAGTAAGGTATAAATAAGTATTTTCTACTAAAAAAACACAAATATAAACATATTTTATTTTGAAAACACATTGCTCAACTGCTAAAAAATATTGAACCTAGCTGAATCAATTACAAATTTTCCATTGAGAAAAACTATCAAAAATATTGTTTGAAAAAATTCTCCCGATACAAATTTTTAGTTGCTAATTGACTTAGTTTACAATATGTCAATTATTAATTGATAATTGCTCGTATTGAGGCCAAATTAAAAAATTAATTGATGGCTGTCAATTTTCAATTGACATTTGATGTTCCAGATAAGATCCATAATCTCCCTGTGTCTTTTGGGTTATATTTTTATATTTATATTCCTAGAGGGACTATCGACTTTGGGGCTTTTGTCATATCACCATGTAACCCTGCTAAAAATAATTAAACAACATAAAATAGATCTGCATGTAAAAGTAGGAGGGGTTAAAAATGCTAATCTTACAAAAGATTGATTATTTGACTCAAGTGACGTATTGCTTTGCTCTAAATCATCAAATCTGTCATTGCGTAAAACTTACCATCTTTTTACCAACTTTTATTTTAATATCAAATTACTTTAAATCTTTAACAAAATGAAGGAGTTAATTGACATTTTAAAAAACAGGAACTAATTATATCCGTATCAACGAAGTTCAAAGGGTATTTTAAATGTGCCATTACGCCTGTGACGTGGTAAAAGCGTTAGCATATATTTGGACTCAAGTGTATGAACCGGATTAGAATAAAAAAATAGACCAATCTAGCTATGTGCCTCCGTCAATCCGTCAATCCGATTGTCCGTATATACGTTTTCCTATTGAAATCCAGCCAGTTTGTTTAAACTTCGAGTAGTTGCCATACAAATTATTTTTTTAAGAACCCTTTCGTACGACAGGTCTAGGTGCAAAAACCCAAATTTAGTTTTTCTGATTTAAGAAGAATCTAAAGTGAAAAAATTTTTTTTTTAATTTAATCGCATTTACCAAATAAATATCTAAAAAAACGTGATCTGGATTTGAATTAAACTCTACAAATTAAAATTTAATATAATTCTTAACTATCGGACCACGTTCCTTAACTATCGGACCACTTGCTTACTTATAATTTTCTTGCAAAGTGTTAATTTTGGGAAAAAAGTCACGTGGATTTACAAAATTTTCTAGCCTTTTATTAGATATACGAAATAGACTTACGTTTTTAGTATATTGTCAAAAAATTTTGAAAAAAAGTGCTTATTAGTTTCACTTTGTCCATCCGACCGTCCGTTTGTTCATCCGTCCCATCTTTCCCATCGAGAAAAGAAATTTTAACTACAAAAAGGTTTTGTTTGCAAACAAAATAATTTCATGGAAGAACTTTTTTCTGTAGCCTCACCGTTACGGAGCTACAGCCCCCCAAAGTCAGAAAAAGCCCCATATTTATAATAGTTATAACCCCATATTTATAATAGTTAATATGAAAACGTTAAATTTTATATAATATAATAAGGTGAGTTGGCAGATCCTCAAGAATCATCATAAGTTTGCTTAGTAAAAATTTGGGAATCTTCCCCACTGAAGGGATATTAGGACTTAAAAATTAAAACTTTCCTGTTTTTATAAATCAGTAACTTATTCACAAATGTATATTTTTTCAAAATTAAACGTTAACATTGAGACTACAAGCTTTTATTTCGCGCTAGTTAACAGGTTTTCTTGTGTGCATTGCGATTATTTCTAAGTATTGATTAAAGAGAGATTAGACAAGGTAGTGTTAACTCCAAGATACTTTCACGAACATAATGTAAATATTATATCATCCGGTAAATTTATTTTGGGAATATTTCAACATATATGTTTGTCATCGTTACTCTACAGTCATTATACTGAGCAAGCAGGTTGGGTGCTTGTTCCATTATTTTGGCTACGGGAAGCTTTTTTTTAGTGAGTAGAAATCACACAATGTCGATTAGGGCTTTAACATTCCCGGTGTCCTATAAAGGATTTTTTAATTTTTTTTGCCATTCGAACTTCTTGGATTAGACGAACTATATTTTGTACAGACGTTCGCTATTAAATTTAACTTGCAAACACATATTACATGTTTTTCTGATCATGTTAATAAAGGATTTGAGATTTTGATCTGACTGCTGAAACTGAAATAAAACTTAATTTTGATGATCTCATGAAAATTAAAAGATTGTAAAAATCATCATTGCCTCATTTTCAATTTCTCTATTAATCAAGGGTAGAGATTATGAACGAAGAACATTTTGCGTTTAGATTTCATGTTTTAAATTTTTAAAATATGGCGACAAATTTAATAGAATCTTAGCTTCACTCAAGTAATCTGAAATAAATATAAAATAAAATATAAAACGCTTTATTTAAATATTTTTTTTTTCAAAATATTTATTTTATATCATCAATATATCACCAATAATTTAACCTGCTGTACCAGGTGTGCTTGGTGGAAAAGTTGGAGTTGTTACTGTTGGAGTTGGTCCTGTTGTTGTTGTTGTTGTGGTTGTTGGCGGAGTTGTTGGGGTAGTAGTTGTTGTTGTTGGCGCAGCAGTAGTGGTGGTATATTTATATTGCATAAAACGTAATCGGTTCCCATTGGAATTTATATTTCTTTGAAATTCATTATAACGTCTTTTACTTTCTTTATTTGAACTTCTAGCTACAATTAAACTTATTAATTAATTATCAATTGATTCAAAGGATGTATTTTTACCCGAAATTGAATTTATAACTTGTAAGACACAAAAAAATAAAATGATTAAATATATTCGGTTCATATTTGCAATTTCTAATACGATTTATTTTATTTAATTTACACTTAATTCTTTCTAAAATTAAAATTACAATATTTGATGTTAATAATTTTCTGAGCTTTGTGATGTGATTTATGTTGAAATCTTCTCTTAAGACTAAAATCTTTTTCAATAAAAACAAACTCTTTAATCCCATTAGGTCAAGTTAGATTTTATTAAAAAGAAATGGCAAAAACAAAAAAATATTAATGACGTCAAGGAACGCTATATGTCAAATATCACTAAGAAAAAAAAAATTAAAAACATAAAATAAGTTAGTATGTAAAATTAGGAGATTCTATGAATGTAAGTTTCTCAAAATATTGAAACTCACATCTACGAGTAGATAATATTTCAATTGGTTGTTAATTTTGTCGCAGAACTGTATTTAAAAGAAAAGTTTCGCAAAGGACGCGATTGTGAGTTAGACAATGTCAAATCTTAACGTACAACAACGCAATATTTTAATGACATTTGAAAAATATCTTTAAATTAATAAGAAAATAAATAATAAGGTTACAAAGTTTTTATTTTTTCATTTTAAAAAACCATTTTTGGAAAAATATGACACCATTTAATAAACTAAGGCATAATTGACTGTTGTCACAGAAATTTACAATTTTTATTAAAAATCCTACCATTAATTTTAAGAAAAGTTTTAAGAAATAAATTGCAGATGTCTGAGTTTATGTTGAGCTAATTTGTGTCTACGGCTATAATAATGAAAAGCAAAGTATTTGCATGGTTTGCTGAAGTAAAGGGATTGGAAAGCGCTAAAAAAGGATTTGTTTGAGCGGATTAAAATCGAAAAGTAAATCGATCTAGCTGTGTATGTCCGTCTTTCCGCCCGCACGATAACTTGAAAAACTAAATTAGCTACGATTTTGAAATTTTCACAACTTCGCTTTTTCATACAATAGTCGTCATCGCTATATCTGCCATACAAATTCTTTTTATACCCGTGCATACATATATGACATCGGGTATATTAAAATTGCTCCTCCGTTTGTAAGGCATCGAACTGGACGAGCTAGATATAGTGTCAAGGATACATATCGGATCAGCATCGAAAAGTAAATCGGTCTAGCTATGTGTGTCTGTCCGTCCGTCCGTATGTGTGTCAGTAAAGGGCTAGAGTTCTGTAATTTAACCAAAGTAATTTTAAAACAATTTCTAGGTTCTCTATTGTTTTTGGTTAAAATTGGACCAAGGCTTCGTGGAGCTGCCATACAACAAGCACCTTTTTTGCAATGAATTTCTGCAAAACTGAAAACGCTGGGATGGGGGGATGAAAATTACGCATGGTTAGTTATATAATAGAACAAGCATCTACATGAAGTTACAAAATGTTACGGCCTCATTTTCGGGGAGCCGCCATACAAAGTTGTCAATGCGATAATTGTAGATCAAATGAAGCTAGGAGTTTAAAAAGGTATTTGGCAAAGTTGGACATTACTCGGACCAACGTTTAGGATAAGCCAAATTTTTTTTTTTTTTGATTTGGTTTTTTTATGGCTTGCTTCGCCAAGTTTGAAAATTACTCCGATCAACTTTTAGGATAGAGGAAATTTTTTTTTTGTTTTTTTTTTTTCATTTTATTTTGATGGGGATTTTATGGTGTTTTATTTTGTCAAAAATTATGGGTCAATTTTTTTTTAATGTTTTTACGCTCTAAGATATTTTATTTTATACATCATAGTGGATATGCACGTGGCAACTATAATGACAAGAGCAACTATAATCTTCCTCGTTTTATATGAAAAAAACTGTATACACGGTAAAGCTGAATATTTCAAATTTTGGCCAAAGTAGTTAACCTTAATGGCCAACGTAATGGCCAATTTATTTTGTTTCTCTGAAACAATTTAAAAGTTTTGGAAGCAGACGGACGAACTAAAATTGTATTAAAAATTTTAACATTTTCTGATAACAAAATTAAGTTATAATTAAAAAAGAAGTAATTAATTAAAAATCTTCCTTTTTATTAGTGAACTTTTTTTTCAATATTTTAATAAATTAATACACATTTTAATTTTGAAGTGTTTGATTAATCAATCGCACAAATTAATAGGTTGATTTTAAATAAGCAAATTTTGTATTTTACAGATTTATATATAGAAATAGAAATCTATTAATACAATTAAATGTCAAAAAATTTTTTAAAAATAGAAAAAACTTAAAAAATAAAACGTATAACATTCCTCATATTTTAGAATTTCATATTCGGAACAATGTTTTCAACCACTTTCATAAAACGTTCTTATACGAACCTATCGAACCTTTTAATATAAAAACCAGAACAAATAATGTATTTAAAAAAATGACACTACTATATTTTTTTTTATCTTCAGGTCTGGAACTCTCTTTATAGTCTGGAAACTTTATACTAAAACCACCCTCTTTATAAAACAAGGTTAGGATCCGTGATACTAATTTTAGATTTCAAGGAAAACGAGGAAAAGTGTAGTAGAGTCGACTGTGACAACTCTGGGATACCTGTATGACCGTAATATAAACATTACATCGTCCGGTCAATTACTTTTGGTAAAATTTGCAACATACAGCTTTATTAGGTGTAGTGTAATGCTCATATAAAAGAAGGAGTTGTATGGCAGCTACTCGAACCTTCTATTTTTGGCAACATTTCAGATACCTAGCTATAGAATAAAACAGGTATAGAGTAATCCTCATATAAAAAAAGAAGTTGTATCACAGGTGCTCTAACCCGGACCAAAATTGCTGGATTTCAATAGCGGTGAAGGCTTTTGCATTAAAACGAATTTGTGGAAATTTTAAAATTCTAGCTCATTTATTTTTTGAATTATCGTGGGGACGTACGGACAGACGAACCTCCTCTGCGTCACCAACGTAATGGCAAATTTAATATACCCTTTGGACTTATAGTCATACGCGTATAATGAAGATTTTGAAGAATTGGGTCCAGGAAGTTTTTTATTATGGGAGATGTGAAAAATTGGGTGGAATTTTTAGAAGAAAGGTTTTAACGTTCTTCTTAAATGAAGCTTAATTGAACAAATTCATCGAAGATCAGTATTAAAACTTCACACTCATAGACATATTACAATCTATTAAACTCGTTTTTGATCATTACGATATGAAAATAATAAAAGTTCCTGGAAAAATAAGGGTTCTAATGATTATATTTTCTGACTATTATATAGTAACCAAATTTCACGGTATATATTTAGAGTTGCAATGCACCGAGAACTACGTAGAATATAATTTTTGAAAGTTAATTCATGTGGCAAAAGTAAAATAGCTAATAAGTCAGTTGTTAATTTTAATATGTCTGTCTTTCTGATCAATCTATGAAAAATGATAAAGAAGAAAAACAAATGTTTGTAACAAAGTTTTTATATGTTACTAAAGCAGATTACTGACCTATTATTAACTCTCTTTTATTTGTTTTTTGTTTTCTGCTATAAAACATTTTTAACGTCTCATCATTTTTTTAAGCACTTTTTTAATTCTTCAATAAAGAGTCATGTTAGTAAGTTAGAGTTCGTAGTGCTTTAAATAATTTGTTAAGGAGTCGTTTTTATTTATAAATAAATTTCTTTAAAATTAAATTATAAAACGAAATTATGTCGGTTCTTCTACAAAAAGTTTTGTCATATCAAAAAAGAATACAAGTTTATTAGATTTTGACAAATCGGAAAGCCGTCGATGTGAGTTTTAGGTCACACTTTTTTGCAAAAACTAATTTTAATTACGATTAATGTAAGAGGTGGATAGGCTACACGCTTAGAAATCCTAGTTAAAGCATAACACGTATGACATTAGAGTGTAACCTTCAAGGGACCAGAAGGCAAGGCCATCCCAACATCATATGGCGCAGGAAAATTTATCAAGAAATGGCTAAATGCAACATCTCGTGGGATGACCTTAAAATATTAACGCGGAATCGCGTGAGCTGGAGATGTCAAGTGGAACTCCGAAGAGGAAAAAAATAATAATGTTTAAGTACTATTTTTATTTTAAACAGGTAAGTACAGTTTAAATTAAAGTAAATTTAATAACACTATACCTATTAAAAATAGGTTTTAATCTTAAGAGGATATTAAATCTCTGTACAAAAAAACCAAAAATCATTGCCTAATATTTAGTCAATAAAATTAAAAGGTTAAAAGTTCATACAATATACAGAACCCAAAAGAAATTTTTAACATAGGGGAATTCGGCAAACTTCCAAATAAAACTTAAGACAAATGTGATCATATTTTCAAAACTAATTAAGAAACGTGCAAATTTATAGTTGCGCTTGTCAATTGTTATATTCCCTTACGAAACCACTGTGTTATTTAAAATAAAATAATCCATGAATTCCCTCGTGATGTTGTTTAAAAAAACAAGTGATGAATAAAGCCAAAGTTTTTAAAAAAGCATATTTTCAAAATTATAAAAGGACGAACATCGCTAAATCGACTTGGGAGTCGCCGTTAATCAAAAATATTTATCTATAGTTCTCTTCAAACATTCTACCAAAATAAATATACCCTTTATACCTATTTTAGGTGTAGGATATAAAAACAGGGTTCAAAAATTTTTATGCAAGCTACCACAAAATGATTGTTCACAGAAGTGCTTGCCACTATCCGAATCATATTTCAACCACCCAGCATTATAAGGTTTCAAGATATTTAATATATGGATCCATAAATTTGTATTTTTTTGTTTTTTTTTAAGCGCTAACTGTTCAACTGTTAGACTAATAAGCCTGTCTATTCCATAGGTACATCTTGGAACAGGGGCTCGTATTATATTCGTGTTATTAGAATTGGTCTTATTGAATTCCACATACAATTTAAACATGATATAGTACTAGGCCTTATAACATGTAGAAACGTCTTAGATTTTCAATATTTACAATTCTATTTTTTGTTTATATTGTAATATTTTATATTTTACTTATATGGTATTCTATATCCGCGAGTTATATTATTTAATTAAGTTATTTGTTTATATTTTTGCGTTTTTTTATATTTTTATATTAATGTATTTTTTATTAAAGATTTATAATTATTAATTCTTGATTATGCCATTAATTTGAACCCAATGGCGAATGGTAGCTTAGTCGAGCCGAAAACCAAAAAAGTTTTTTCACTTTCACTAGAATTCGAACCCGGGTCCTTCCGCATGAAAGGTCGGCACTCAACCACTGTGCCTAGGTCCACACCACACATATCCTAAGCCTAGGTCCAATTTTTATCAAAAATATTAGGAAAGCCACAAATTTTATAAAACACTTTATTTGAATTTCGAGTTAATCGATTTACATTTCGATTCTGATCTCATCGAAAAATTTCAATTCGATCTCTATGAAACTAATTAAACTACGGGATTAAAATTGAAAATGGACAAGTAAAGCAATCAAGATTCTTTAATAAAAATTGACATTAATTGAACTTATAAATGAGCTCACAGACTTTATTGTAATTTTACTTTTACTTTGAAATATTATAAAAATATAACTAACACAAAAATTTTATTTTAAAATTTTTTATTATGTTAATAAATTTTTATATAAGTACTTGGATAACTTCTTTTAAATATATCCATAAAAAATTGAGTTCAACAGTATGAAATTGGAACTGTTGTCGGGGATGTTGTCGGTGATGTCGTTGTGGTTGCTTGTCTTCCTACAGTATGTCCACACAGAGGCGGATAACTAGTTGTAGTTGTAGGGCTTACTGGAATTTGTGTTGTTGTAGGGTTGACTGGAGTTTGTGCTGTTGGAGTTGTAGGGTTGACTGGAATTTGTGATGTTGGAGTTGGTGGGTTGACTGGAGTTTGTGTTGTTGGAGATGGTGGAGCAGTAGCCGTAGTGGTTTGCGTAGGAGCAGTTGCGGTTGTAGGTTGAGTTGCTGTTCCAGGAGTAGATGGTGGAAATGTAGGAACAGTAATAACTGTTGGTGCAACTGTCGTGGTAGTTGTAAATTTATTTATAATTGCTGGTATTAAACGTCCTTCGATTTTACTAAAACGGCTTTTTTTCCGAAATTCGTTATATGATTTGGTTGTATTTAGATTTTTAACTAAAATGATTATATTTTAATATTTTATTAGTTAAGTATTTTATTTTGGAAAATTTTTTACTTGAAAATAAATCTACTCCTTGTATAAAATATGTAATTAAAATAATATACACTATTTTATTCATTTTTGATGCGGTTAATTTATTCTATTTTCTTTGTGTTATTCATAGAACGGTTACTAAAAGACTGAAAATACTATTTAAAAATAATAAATCTTTAAAAAAAGCTTTAGAAGAAGAGCTTTAAATAGGGCTTTGAAGGGAAGTAGTACATTAAGTTTTAGCATGAAGAAAAACTAGTAAAGAAAAAAACCAAGGGTATTCAAAAAGGCACATTTTCAATATTATATTGTGTTAAATACTGAGTTTAATTTTTGAAATATATACACTGGTGACTAAGTTACTGGTTACTTATAAAAACAGTAAATTTTTTAATCTTAAGTACTAATAGCCCTTCAAAGAGGAAGGTTGTCAAATTTCTCAATGATCTAACCTACACCTCCACTCCACCTGGAGGAAATTTTTTTGTGAATTCAACCACAATTTGAAATTTTACTTGCAATTTATACTATCAAAGCCAAAATGGATAAAACTGAGAGACACTTTCTTCAATTTTAAGAACCGCTTTCAAATTTAAGAAAAACCTTTATTATATGTTAAAATATAATATTGGATCTTTAAATTTTGTATATTAATAAAAAAAAAGTTAGACAGGTATTCAAGTTACAGGTGTTTTAAAATAGCAAAATTTCAATTTTCGAGCCCTTATAGCTCCTAAATATGGGGCGTGACAAAAAAATTTTGTTAGCCGACTTCTACTAATTTTTGAAGGTTTAACTTCTCCCAAAATTTCTAATGGCTTAAACCATTTAGAAGATATGTGTGACCAAAAATTTTGCAAAAATTGAGTTTTGCATAATGGTAAATTTTATTAGCGTATGGCAACCCAATGAATTTGTTTTTTAAAGATTTTTAAAGATTATTAAAGACAGCTGTCTTTCGACGTTTAGATTAGATTAAAAATATACCTCATGGAACTCTTGTTATAACGTTTTAAATATAGGGTTTCTTTCGATTTTAAGGAGCTGTAGCTCCGTAACGGGTGCGGCTACAGAAAAAAGTTCTTCCATGAATTTATTCTTTTTGCAATACCTACCAGTAGTTAAAATTTCCTCTCTCTATTTCTAACGATGTAAAACTTTGTGTAAACATACGGGCGAACGGACGGACGTACTAAGTCAAACTTAAGAAAAACCTTTGACACTTGTTGAAACTTTCGTTTTGGAGCTTTTAATTTTGTTTATAAATAAAAAAAGTTTGGACAGGTATTCAAATTATAGCTGATTAGAAGCAAAATTTTAATTTTTGACCCTTACAGCTCCTAAATAGGGGGCTTGACAAAAAAATTTTCTAAGCTGATTCTTACTTATTTCTGAGGATCTAACGACTCCCAAATTTTAAGTTACTAGATTGAACCGTTCAGAAATTATAAGAGGCCAAACATTTTGCAAAACTTGGTTTTGCATAATGGTTAATTTTAGTACCGTATGGAACCCTATACATTTGGCTTTTAAAAATTTGTAAATCTTACAAAAACAGCTTACCGTTTTCAGGTTGAAAATATACCTTATAGAATTTTTGTTATAACTATTTAAATATAGGGCTCTTTCCGACTTTTTGGTGCTGTAGCTCCGTAATTGGGGGGGTGGAGGGGTCTAAAAAAAGTTTTAACATTCAATTATTTTTATTACAATACCTATCCGTTGCTGATATTTTTTAGTCAGCCGTAGGTGAAAAGAGACGGACGGACGGACAGAGTAAAACTGTATAGGCATATTTTTACAAAATTTTTTAAAATTGTACTAAAAATACATTGTGCAAATGATTTTCAAATAAAATCGTTTTTTAGGGTACCACGAAAAGAACTATTTTTCGAGTCACAATTAGTTAGATTGAATTTTAAAAGATAAAAGATTATTTTTATATTTTAATAAAGACTGCGTTTTTGAAAAACATATGACTGCGGATTGGATCCATTTTATTCAACACAAATTAAATCTTTTAAAAAATACCTAAATAGTTTTTGTCTTAAGAAATATTGACCTTATAAAGGAATTAAAGATAACATAATTTAGTTTACCTATAACCTGAACATTTTCGGACAGGACTATGTGAGCTCTGGGATACTAATATGACAGTATAATGGACAGTATATCATCCGGTTAATTGCTTTTGGTAATATTTTAAATACACAACTTATTAGACTTAGTTTTGTACAAAAGAAAATATAAGACGGGTATCCCTGAGTTAACACAGTCTACTCTGCTATACTCTTCCTCGTTTAAAATGAAATGATTAATAAATTATTCAAACTTTTGAATAATTCTTATCACATTTTTATTTATTATTTACTATAAAACTTTTGAATACTAAATGTTTAAGTAAGCGGTTATTACTAGTTCAAAATCAACTTTTGAAGTTATTCACCTTTTACCTCCATTGTTTTATACCCGTTTATACATATATGGATCGGGTATATTTAAATAGCTCCTCCGTTTGTAACGCATTAATTTAGACGAGCTAGATATAGTGTTAAGGGTACGTATCGGATCGGTATCGAAAAGTAAATCGATCTAGCTATGTGTGTCAGCCCGATAACTCGAAAACTAAAAGAGCTAGAGTTTTGATATTAACACAAAGTAATTTTTAGACAATTTCTAGGTTCCCTATTGTTATACCCGTGCATACATATATGACATCGGGTATATTAGATTTGCTCCTCCGTTTGTAACGCATCGATTTAGACGAGCTATATATAGTGTCAAGGGTACGTATCGGCTCAGAATCGAAAAATTAGTCGATCTAGCTATGTGTGTCTGTCCGTCCGTCCGTCCGTCTGTGTGTCAGCACGATAATTCAAAAACTAAAAGAGCTACAGTTTTGAAATTTTCACAAAATATTTTTCAACCAATTTCTAGGTTCCCTATTTTTTTTGGTTAAGATCGGACCAAAACTTCGGGTAGCTCTCGAACAACTAACTTTTTCAACTCCAACATTTTCATACAAAAATTTTAAATTTTGCTTGCATCTTGAAATTATATGAATTTTGTTTTTTTGTTTTTTTGTTTTTTGTTTTTGTTACAAAAAGTAGATAACGATTTCGAGTTAGAATTTCATATGATTTAAATGATGCGTAGTTTATTTAAGATAAGCAAAAAAGAACACAAAGATTTTTTTAAGTAAATGGCTTATTGATATTGATAGATATAATGATTATGAATATGATGATTAATATCTATCATGATGATTATTATATGAATATGATCATATGAAGCTTATTTTGCTTAAGTTGAATATATTCGTGAATTAAAAATTAATTAAAAGAGATAGAATTGAAAAATTAGAGCTAGAGTTTTGAAATTCACACAAAACATTTTTTGGACATTTTTGAGGTTCCCTATTCTTTTTGGTTAAGGCCAGACCAAGGTTTCGGGGAGCTGCCACATAACTTATTTAAACCAATATGAATTTCTTCAAAAGTTGTTATACCAGGAAGACAAAAATTACACACGGTTAGTTTTATAGTGAATCAAGCACTTATATGAAGTTTCAAAATGTTACGGCTCCATTTTCGGGGGGCTGCCATACAACTTTTTTGCATCAATATGAATTTCTTGGAAACTGATTATACTACGAGGATGAAAATTACACACTGCTAGTTATATAATGAATCGAGCACTAATATGAAGTTTCAAAATGTCACGGCCCCATTTTCGGGGGGCTGCCATACAACTTCTTTGCACCAATATGAATTTCTTTAAAACTAATTACCCTACGAGTATGAAAATTATACACGATTTGTTATATAATGAATCGAGCACTTATATGGAATTTCATAATGTTAAGGCCCCATTTTCGGGGAGCTGCCATGCCAAGTTATCAATTCGATAACTGTGAATCTAATGAAGCTACGAAGTTAAAATTAAAACTGGGCAGGTAAAGTAATAGGGCAAGTTAGTTGGCAAAGTTGGATATCATCCAGACCAACTTTTATGGTTTTTTTTTTGTTTTTAAACAATAATTATGGTACCTATGGTAATTATGGTATGAATTAAAAATTATATATATTAATTAATTATATTTTTTTTTGTAATATTTATAATAGCCTAAGGGAAATAAATAACGGTTAGTGGGTATGCACGGGTATCTAAAAGTTGACAAGGGCAACTATAATCTTCCTCGTTTTTGGTTAAAATCGAAACAAGGCTTCGGGGAGCCATACAACTTTTTTGCACCAATATGAATTTCTTCAAAACTAATTTATTACTAGGATGAAAATTATACGGGGATATGATGTCTTAAATAAAATGGGTATGCCCGGGTATCTTAAAGTTGACAAGGGCAACTATAATCTTCCTCGTTTTCTACAAATTTGGAAACATAAATATTTCTGTAGTAAAAGCATTTATTTGTAAGCCGGTATTTTATTTATTATCTAATACCTCAGAAAGAAGTTCCAATGTATTGCTACTTAAATTAATTAAATTAAAATTGATATTAAATTAAAATAGTGTTACACTATCATATTAATATTTGATATATTTTTTTTTTTTTGGATTTTAATTTATCGAATCTTTTAATAATAATATTAAGTAATTTTATTTGAAATAAAAAATATATTTGACAGTATTCTAGATATTTACCTAGAAAGGTATATAATTTTTGTTTGTATTGTCCCCTTTCTCTCGAATATTAGTTTTCCAATAGACAAAATTGGAAGGCCGGACAGAGGGACGGACAAATGGTAATTTGTTTTCTGAAAATTAACTAAAACGTACGAATAGTTTCATATTTTTTTTCAATTTAAAATTGATGCTATCGAATGCCAAAAGTTTTTTATTAAACTTAGATGTAAACGTTGTGACAACCATTTTATTACTAATTCCTGGACACCGAATATAAACTAACTGGATTCGCTGTGTTTTTTTTTTGTTAAATGAGAGGAAACATGTTTGATTAACTTGAAACTACTTTAAATTAAATATATGTGTATTATATACAGGGTGTCGGGGACTCAAGTACGCGCACTAAAGTCAGTGACAACTTACTCTACGAAATGGATTTTTTTTATCTCTTAAGGAAGCTGTTCAAAAGTTATTGATTTTTTTATGAAAAGTCTCCTTAAATCTTTAATCACTCATATCTCGAAAAGGGTCCACAATAGACCCCCTCCCCCTCCAGTACAATTTTTTGTTTGTTTTAATGCCCCCAATCACTGAGTGTAGTGCACGTACTTGAGTCCCGCACACCCTGTATATATTTATAAACACTATTTCAAAATATATATGCATAACATATAAATATTTTTGAAAAGGAAAGTGTATTATTATGTTTTATTTAACCAATGGATATGGGATTCAAAAATATTGTAATGGAGAGTTTAAGGTAGATCACTGGAAAAAACAATATTAATTGGTTTGGGTGATTTAAATTTGAAAAACCTTAAAGCCGAAAGCACTGAATGAACTAATGAATGTTTAAAGTATAAATGAAGTAAAAAGTGTCAAAAAATTATTAAAGATCTTAGAAAAATGCATTAGGAATTCGTAAACTAAATAATAAAAACAAATTCACGTTTTGAATATATCCATCCGAAAACAATTCTTTTCTGAAATAAAAAGGGGTTTTAAAAGTGGTGACAAAATCAGGATTATACCTTACCCTAGAGCATTTATTAAATATTTATAGTATTATTAATATATTGTCCCCTTTTTCAGAGTCAAATACCGAAAAAATGTGCAACCCTGATTTCGTAAGCAACTCTTAAATTCCTTCTTTCTAAGAGTTATGCGCTTTAGAATAAAAAAATTTCGACTCCAGTTAATTTTTAATATTTTCGGTTATTAATTAATTTATTTCTCAAACACAAAAAATATTTTTGGACCTTATTTAATTTTTCAGTGTTGCCAAAATTTACTATTTTCTACTTTAATTCATTTAATTTTTCGAAATTAGTTTATGTGTATTAAAGTAGAATTTTTTTAGAAAATTTAACATTTTCCAAGTTTAATTCATACAAACACATTAATTATACACATTCGGTTTTTCGAGTTTAATTCATACAAACACATTAATTATAAGATACAAAAATATTAGCATTTCTTTCGTAAAACTTAATAGCATTGCTTTTATTACTTTAATTACATTATTTGTTCAATTTTACTTAATCACTTGGTTCTGTAAATTTCTATATGTTAATGTAAGCATGTCAATTCAAATTTAAATGTTTTATTTGAATTAAGAATATGTTTTTTAAATGTCAAAAGTTTAAGTTTTAAAATTTGGGAAAAAATTTCCAAAATTTTTGCCGATTGGATTCTGAAAAAAAGCTTTGTAGTACTTCAAATTGCTGTCTTGCTCTGAATGAAAAAATTCAAAGAAAATCAAAATCTTATTAAAATACATAAACCTTGAGTTCTCTTTGTCTCGAATATTAATTATCATGGACTAAATATTTAAATAGAATTCAACAGTAATAATATGATGTTGGCGGTATTGGGTTTGTTGTTGGTACTGATGTTGGTGTTGGTACTATTGGGACCGATGTTGTTGCTGTCGTTGGTTGCGTTGTTGCTTGCCTTGCTTTTCTTTCATTTCCTCCAACACTGCGTAGACAAGGATAAGTTGCAGGAGGAGTAGTTCCAGGAGGAGTAGTCCCAGGAGGAGTTGTTGGTGTTACTGGAAGCGTTGGTACAGTTATAACTGTCGGTGCAACTGTTGTGGTGGTTGTAAATTTGTTCAATATTGCTGGTATTAAGCGTCCTTCAATTTTATTAAAACGACTTTTTCTCCGAAATTCGTTATATGATTTCGTTGTATTTAGATTTTTAACTAAAATTATACAATTTTATTATTTTATTAGCTAAGTTACTTATTTTGATAATTCGTTTACTTGAAAATAAATCAACTACTTGTATAAAATATAATATTAAAAAAATATAAATTGTTTTATTCATTTTAAGTCCGGTTAAATATCTGATTCCATTGGAAGTAACTAATATACTGAAAATTTTCTTATTTAATGAAAGCCAAAGCAAAAAAGAAAAAGATAATTTACAGAGTTTTTCGAAATTTTTTTTTGAATATTTTAATTTTATGGTTTTATGAAAAAACGAGGAAGACTGTAGTAGACTGTGTCAACTTTTAGATACCCGTGCATACTCACTATGATGTTAAAATAACCATTATGATAAAATAAAATAAACTATTAATTAGTTCCCTTGTATTATGTTAAACGAGGAAGAGAGTAGTAGAGTAGACTGTGTCAACTCTGAGATAACCGTATGACCGTTATATAAACATTATATCATCCGGTTAATTACTTTCATACAGATAATTTCAAACATACAGTTTTGATAGGTTTGAAATGCTCATATAAAAGAAGAAGTTGTATCGCAGCTATTCGAACCCTCTGCAGTAGACTAACCAAATATTGCATTAACTTTGGCCATTACACTAAGCTATTTTTAACAAAATTTAAGACACCCAGCTTTAATAAGTACATTGTAATGCTCATATAAAAAAAAAGTTGTATGGCAAGTACTTGAACCCGTGAACCAAAATGGCTCGATTTCAATAAGCGAAGACGACTAATGCATAAAAATGAGTTTGTGAAAATTTCAAAGTCCTACCTCCTTTATTTTTCGAGTTTTTGTGCGGACGGACAGACAGACGGACGGAAAATATTTTACAAAGTGTGTTTTCTTTTCTCGAGAAATTAAAAAGAGTGAGAAATGTGAAACACTATTTATATCTTTATAATTTCGAAATTTTAATTACGCTACCATAACTTCAATCGAACCCAAATTTTAAGGACTTAATAAAAACAAACAGACTATCCATGTACCAAATATCAAGGTAATATCTTTAGATGTATGACTGGTAATTGAACCATTGCTCTAACTTACTCTAAATTTTGGGGGCACAAGAGATGCACAAGGTACAGATTTGTACTAAATTTGATGTTGTATCTTTTTGATCTTTAATGTATGCTCGTTTGTTCTTAAATCTATTAGTAGCTTCCAGAATCCGAATTCATTGTCCCATTTCATCCACTTATAATCCCCGCCTTACTTTTGTCACAAGTAACCTGTAGAATAAATATTATAAACAAAGAATAAAGTGAAGAAATAAAATGAGTAATTTTTTATTTTAATGAGTTGAAAAACTGTAAAACTCACTGATTTATAAGTGTTATTAAATATATATATTTAATTATATATATATTATTACTTATGTTTTTCTAAACATAAAAATACTTAATTTTATTTTTGTTTTTATTATGTGTTTATATTAAAAGGTAACCAAACAAATTATTGAGAAAATTTTTGATTTATTTGAAAATTTTTAATCTTTTGTTACAACTTTCAACATTTATTTGGAGTTGTCTCGTTGTCTGGGTAGTCCAACTCTAGTATAGTCTACTGAGGAGTCCAATACTGTAGGATGGAACCTCTCAGTAATATTAGGTTTCAAGATATTTAAATGGATCTATAAATTTGTATGGCAGTTATCCTAATTCTCTGTTCGATTTCAACCGAAAATAATAGGAAACCCACGAATTTTACAAAACATTTTGTTTAAACTTCAAATTTACATTTAGATTTCGTTCCCAACGAAGAATTTCAAACAGATTTTGTGAAATTGATTAAACTACGACATCAAAATTGAAAATGAGCAAGGAAAGCAATTCGAGATAAAGAGCAAGTAAAGCAATAAAATAAAGAGATTCTTTGGTAAAAATAGACATTAATTGAACTTACAATTAAGCTCACAGACTTTATTATAATTTTACATTTACTTTGAAATATTATAAAAAAATAACTAACACAAAAATTTTATTTTAAAATTTTATATTATGTTAATAAATTTTTATATAAGTACTTGGATCACTTCTTTTAAATATAAGCCATCATGAACTAAATTGAGTTCAACAGTATGAAGTTGGAACTGTTGTCGGTGATGTTGTTGGTGATGTTGGTGGTGATGTCGTTGGGGTTGCTTGTCTAGCTACAGTATGTCCACACGGAATTGGAGAAGTAGTTGGAGTTGTAGGGTTTACTGGGGTTGGTGTTGTTGGAGACGGTGGAGCAGTAGCCGTAGTTGTTTGCGTGGGAGCAGTTGCGGTTATAGGTTGAGTTGCTGTTCCAGGTGTAGATGGTGGAAATGTTGGCACAGTAATAATTGTTGGTGCACCTGTTGTTGTAGTTGTAAATTTGTTCATAATTGCTGGTATCCTTCGATTTTATTAAAACGGCTTTTTTTCCGAAATTCGTTATAAGATTCGGTTGTATTTAGATTTTTAATTAAATTTTTTTTTAGATTCTGTTGAAATTAAAAAAAAAATATTTATCTTTTAATGAGGATCGAACTCAGATCTTACACTTGAATTTTGTGTTAGGGTTAACAGCTGTGGCGTAACTCGCGCTAAAAGTTGGTCCGAGTAATGTCCAACTTTACTAACGCACATAACCTATTACTTTACTTGTCCATTTTTTAATTGAAAAACCCAGCTTGATTAGATTCATCACAAAGTTGTTTGCCATATTATTTTAAAACGCATTTTAACAAACAGATTTTCGTCTTGTCTCAATCTCTATGACAGCGCTTTCAAATATTATTAGCTTATAATATTTTTTTAAATGACCATTTTTAATTTTAACTTTCATTGTATAATAAAGAAACAACGCAGTAAGTATGAAACCGACTTAGTAATGTCCTAAGCTAACTTCAATTTCAAATTTTTTTTTAAATTTCAGGAACGTAATGAAAAAAGACAGAAATATCTTATACTAAATTTCAGGCTTTATTAATTTCTCGAAAATATGCTTCTTGGATATTCATAGATGTATGGACTATGGGAGGTACTCAAACTACTACTAAAATTAATCCCCAATTTAAGGAACATAATGGAAACATAACACTCTTGTACTAAATTTAAAGTTTCTATCTTCCGAAGCACCACCCTGATTAAATGGCAGTTCACGTTTTTGGTAAATTTCTAGTTTTTATTCTTGTAATTTCGAAATTTTAATTTTTTTTTTAATTTCGTACCCGTACCATAAAAAAAAAATTAAAATAATTAAGACAATTCAATACAACCCATATTTTAAGGATATAATATAAGCAGAGTTCCAAATAAAAAGATAATATTTTTAGGTGTGTAACAGGTACTCGTACCATTGCTCCAATTTATTCTAAATTTTAGAGAAACTAGAGAAGCGCAAGAAACAGCCTTGTACAAAATTTTTAGGTTCTATCTGTATTGATCTCCGCGATATGTTAGTTCGCCCTTTGTTCGAATGTAAGATTCCAGAAACCGAACTCATCCAAAGGTTTTTAAAAAGCACATTTTCAAAAATATGTATAAAAATAAATGATAATATTATAATTTAGTTATTTTATCAATTCATTATTAATTATGAATAATAGTGAAATCAATACTAACAAAATAATTCCAATGCACTCAAGAAAACCTGTTAATAATAGCGAAATATAATGTTAATGGAGTTTCAATGTTAAATGGTGTTATTGATTTATGAAAACAGGAAAGTTTTAAATTTTAAATCCTCAGAGCCCTTTAATGGGGAAAGCTCCCAAATTTTTACCAAGCAAACTTATGATTAATCTCGAGTATATGCCCATCCCGCCTCCATTCGTTAGGAATTGAATTGTAAACTCCACCAAAATTTGGAATTTTTCTAAGAATTTTATTATCTAAGAAAAAATGGTTAAAATTAAGAGATACTGTCTTCAATTTAAAGGACCCCTTTTAAATTTAAGAAAATCCTTTAACATATGTTGAAATATTATGTTGCAGTTTTAAATTTAGTATATGTATTAATTAAAAAAATTTTCGGTTATTTAGGTTACGGGTGCTTATAAATAGCAAAATTTAATTTTCGACCCCTTACAACTCCTAAGCAGTGGCATGACTAAAACAATTTTGTCAACCGACTCCTATTAATTTCTGAGAATCTAACTTCTCCCAATTTTAAGGCTCTAGTTTGAACCGTTCAGAAGTTATATGGAGGACAAAAAATTAGCAAAAATTGTGTTTTGCATAATAGCAAATTTTGGTACCGAAAAGCTTATAGAGACAGCTGTCTTTTAACGTTTTTAGATTGAAAATATATCAAACAGAACTGTTGTTATAACAATTTATTTATATGGGTCTTTTCCTACTTTGGGTCACTGTAGCTAACTGACGGGGCTACAGAAAAAGTTATTATACGAAATTAATTTTGTTTGCAATACCTACTCATGGTTAAAATTCCTTTTCTCTATTTCAAACGATGTAAAAGTTTTTGTAAACATACGGACGGACAGTGTAAAACTCTGTAGGCACATTTTTAAAAAATCTTTTGAAAATGTGCTAAAAACAAATAATTTTACAACAGAAAAATTTTGATCTATTGTTACAATTTAATCTAACAAATGTTTTTATATAAAAAATGATTAAGATCATCTATTACGAGTAAATCAGAATTTTTTTTAAGAGTTGTCTGGGTAGTGCAACATCAGTACTCCCTAATGAGGAATCCAATAGCGTAGGATGGACAAAACACTCCAATTAAACTTCCTTTTTGAAAGTTGTTTTAATCAAAAAAAATAGAATACTCTTGTTGGCATGTAGTCATATCTAAATGCCGAAGGAAATATATCCTTTATACCTATTTTAGGTGTACGGTATAAAAACCGGGTTCAGAAATTTGTATGCAAGCTACCCAAAAATGATACTTCACAGAAGAGGCTTACCACATTATAATACTTATTCCAATCATATTTCAACCCCCCAGAATTATTAGATTTCAAGATATTTAAATGGATTTGTAAATTTGTATGACAGTTTTCCTAAGCCTAGGTCCAATTTAAACCAAAAACAATTGGAAAGTCACAAGTTTTACAAAACACTTTGTTTGAATTACGAATTAATCGATTTACATTTCGATTCTGATCCCATCGAAAATTTTCAATCCGATCTCTGTGAAACTAATTAAACTACGGGATTTAAATTGAAAATGAGCAAGTAAAGCAATTGAGATTTTTTTGGTAAAATCAGAAATTAATTGAACTTACTTTTAGGGTAGCCATATATTTTTTTAATAATTTGTTTTTGTTTTATTTTAAAATATTTATCTGCAAATCGACAGGTTATTGTATTTTTCACATCACAGAGGGTTAACATCAGTGAGTTGTCATCCAAAAGTTGACAAGAACAACGAAAATCTTCCTCATTTGTACTTTATTTACCGAATCTACGAACAAATTAAATTTTAATCTTAAAAGAGCTCATAAACTTTATTTTAATTTTAGTTTTGCTTTGAAATATTATACAAAATTAACTAACACAAAAATTTTATTTTAAAATGTTGTATTATGTTAATAGGTAAGTAGTTCGATCACTTCTGTTTAAATATAAGCTATCATGAATTAAATTGAGTTCAATAATAACAAGGAGTAAATGGTGATGATGTCGGTGGTGTTGACGGTGATGTTGACGGTGATGTTGTTGATGTTGAGGTTGCTTGTCGTCCAGAAATTTTTCTACACGGAAAAGTAGTTGGATATGTAGGGGGTACTGGAGTTGGTGGAGTACCAGCCGTAGGAGTTGCCGTGGGAGGAGTTGCCGTGGGAGGGGTTGCCGTGGGAGGAGTTGCGGTTGTAGGTGGTGTTGCTGTTCCGGGAGTAGATGGAGGAAATGTTGGTACTGTTATAACTGTTGGTGCGACTGTTGTGGTTGTTGTAAATTTGTTCATAATTGATGGTAATAAGCGTCCTTCGATTTTATTAAAACGGCTTTTTTTCCGAAATTCGTTATATGATTTCGTTGTATTTAGATTTTTAACTAAAATTTTAAAATTTTATTATTTTATTAGCTAAGTTACTTATATTGATAATTTTTTTACTTGAAAACAAATCAACTACTTGTATAAAATATAATATTAAAAAAATATAAATTGTTTTATTCATTTTAAGTCCGGTTAAATATCTGATTCCATTGGCTGTAACTAATATACTGAAAATTTTCTTATTTAATGAAAGCCAAAGCAAAAAAGGAAAATATAATTTACAGAGTTTTTTGAAATTTTTTTTTGAATATTTTAATTTTATGGTTTTATGGAAGAATTAAAAATATACAAGCAAAACAAGTAATGAAACAAAACAAGGGTATTCCCAAAAATAAATATTATTCCATAATATTTTGTTAACAAGAGGTTTATAATGTGTCATGTTAAAATGGGGTTCGGATTTCGGAAAAATTTGGAAAGGTAATCAAGTTACAGCTGTTGTCTAAAAATAAAAAAATTTCAGTTTTACATCCCTCACAGCTCCAAAACGACATTTCTTGTGCATACACGGTTTACGTACACGTTAACATAGAGTAATTTATAATTGTAATGGTTTTGGAGAACTCTTCTCTACTTTTATATGAGGCACATAGTTCGAGAAAAATCTTTTAGTTCTGGAAGAATTTGAAAGCATGAGGATACGCCATACCATTAAAAAGTCTTAACATCTTCTACATCATTGGATTAGATTAGAAATCATGTTTTCAGGTTTGCTGATACGCCGTAAAATATTTGTTTAAGGTATTAATGTAATAGCTAATGTATAGGCCTTGGCTAACTTTAATTCAGGAATTTATGTTTCATAGTTGATGATCTTCTTCTAGACCGTAGAAATATTTTTTGAGTTTTTGTTTCTTAATAAATACAGGATGGCTGTCTGTGAAACAATTTAATTACTGTATTTCAAACTGTATACAAGTTTTCTAAAAACTTAGAAAAACAGACAAATGGACAGAGTAAAAATAAATTGCAGGTTTTTCCACAATTTTAAGAAATGTAAAAATTTGAAGGTGTTTCAAAATTGATATGTCTTGTAGGAGGAGAAAAACTTTAACAAAGTTTTTAATTTCTAGAGCTATATATTGATGTTTCCTAAATAGAAAATTTTGAAATTTTATCGGGGATAATTTATACAAGTACAGGAAGAGTTTATATCTCACAATCATTGTTTGTTAAGTATCTTTTATAATGTTCTTCTTATTTTTATAATCACATGAATGTAGTTCAAAGCGTATACTAAATTTGCCATTACGATTGTGACTAAGTAAAGAAGGATAGAATCTGAAAGTGAGTCGATATAGCAACGAATTTCCATCCGTCTGTTCGGACAATAACTCGTATTATATAATTAAGATGAATTAAATGAAAAATTTTTTATATTTAAAATCTTAAGCAAAGTTTTATGAGTAGGTTTCTTATTTGATATTTATTTTACAATATACTTATTTAACTGATGAACTATGTAGTGTTTCGTAATGTGTTTAATTTTGGAAATAATGCTGGTTCAAGAGTTCCGAAATTTTTATTAAGTAAACTCTTGGTTATTCTCGAGCATCTAACCCCATTTTTGAAATTTTTTTTATAATTTTATTATTTAAGCAAAAATGGTTATACTAAGAGACATCATCTTCAATTTTAAGAACCTGTTTTAAATTTAAGAAAAACCTTTAACATATGTTAAAATATAATGTTTGAGCTTTAAATTTTGTATAATACTATTTACAGGTGCTTAAAAATAGCAAAATTTTAATTTTCGGCCCCTTACAGTCCCTAATAGAAAAGTTATAATACTAAATGAAATTATAAGGCGCGTCATATTCCAAGATTTCGTAAAAAACAGCTACAGGTGAAAAGACTAAGGCTTTGCACAAATTGCAATAAATGAAAAGTTATCAGGAATTTTTTAGTTTAAATTAATCATTTTTAAGAATGTGCCTATATAGCTTCACTCTGTCCGTCCATCATTCCGTATGTTTACAAAAACTTTTACATCGTTTGAAATAGAGTAAAGAAATGTTAACCAGGTGTAGGTATTGCAGAAAAAAAATAATTTCGTAGTAAAACCTGTTTTGTAGTCCCACCCGTTACGGAGTTGCAGTCCTCCAAAGTTGGAAAAAGCCCTATATTTAAATTGTTATAAAAAGAGTTCTGTTAAGTGTATTTGCAATCTGAAAACGGAAAAAGATAGCTGGTTTTATAAACTTTATAAATTTTTAAAACGCAAATGTTTAGGGTTGCCAAACTAAAATTATACAAAACTGAATTTTTGCAAAATTTATGCCCCACATATCTTTTAAACGGCTAGGTTCTATTTTAAGAGAAGCTAGATACTCAGAAATTAGTAGGAGTCGGTTAACAAAATTTTTTTGTCACGTCCCCTGTTTAGGAGCTATAAGGGCTCTAAAATTTAAATTTTACTATTTTTAAACACCTTTAACTTGAATGCCTGTTAAAATTTTTTTTACAAATATACAAAATTGAAAGCTGCAGCTACTAAGATTGTTTCTTAGTTTTAACTATTTTTGCTTGGATAATAAAATTCTAGGAAAATTCCAAATTTTGGTGAAGTTCCAAAATTATATTTCGCACTTGTTAACAGGTTTTCTTTAAAGTATTGGGATTATATTTTAAGTATTGATTTAATTTTTATTCATAATTAATGAGTATTGAGAAATTCCCGAATTGAGTCAGTAAGAAATCCTAAATAATTTTGAAAATGTGCTTTCTAGAAACCCTTGGTTTTTTTCACACTTGTTAAATTCCAAATTAACAACAAATAAGTTTTTTATTCGCAATTTAGAATTTTTGTTTAAAATGTTTCACAATTAAGATTATTTTATATAAAAATTTTTAAAAAAATGTTTATTTTCCTGCAGTACCGGGTGTAGTTGGTGGAAATGTTGGAACTGGTGTAGGTGGTGGTGGTGGCGGTGGTGGTGGTGGAGGAGGTATTGGAACAACTGGTGGTTTTGAGGCTGTCCCAAATTTATAATAAAAGTCTTCGTTTTTAAACTGTTTTTCTATCTTCCTTGCATATTGCACATTGTTAATTGCTCCTAAATCTTTTTTCGCTAGTAAAAAAAAAGGAAGTTTTATTCAAATAAAAAACATGAGTAACTATTTTTATTACAGGATATTCCATTAGTTAAATTAAATGCACACAAAACCAATAGCAGAATAAATGTTATTTTATACATTTTACTGTTTTTGAATTTCTTAAAAAAGATCTTTTTAAGCTCAAAACTAGTTTGATACTAAAATAATTTCTTAAAAAAGAAACTGAAATTATAATATTTACTGTTATATTTTGAAATTTTTACAGCATTATTTGTTGTTATTGCACAATTCTTTCCCTTGTTTGTTAAGTAAACATTTTCGGTATTATTTATTTATACACTGTACACAGTCACTCAATGTAATTTATGATGACACTATTTGATTCCCGATATAGTAAATACGCCCATTTTGTATTTACTCTGACAGTTTGTCTGACTTTTTGTGATAGATTCGATTAAAAATAAAGTTTTGTGAACAATATGCAAATAGATTATGTAGCTACTTCAGTTATAAGGTTATTTGTCAAAGGTTTTTCTTAAATTTAAAAGGGGTTTTTTAAATTGAAGAAAGTGTCTCATAGTTTCAACCATTTAAGCTTAAATAATAAAATTCTAAGAAAAACCTCAAGTTTAGGTGGAAACTCAATTTGATTTCTAGAATCTAACAAAGTAGTGGGTGACAGAAGGAGGAAAGAAACGAGGGTGATGGGCATATTTTCGAGAATCATCATAAGTTTGCTAAGTAAAAATTTGGGAACCTTCCCCATTGATGGGTTAGTTTCATGTTTTTATAAATCAGTAATTTATTCACCAATGTATATTTTCCAAAGTTAAACGTTAACGTTGAAGCTCCAACATTATAATTCGCACTTGTTAACAGATTTTCTTAAGTGCGTTGGGATTATATTCTAAGTATTAATTTCACTATTATTCATAATTAATAAAGAATTCATGGAATAACTAAATTATAATATTATCATTTATTTTTATTTATATTTTTATAATACTCAGTCTGAAACATTAAATAATTTTGAAAATGTGCTTTTTTAAAAACTCTTGGTTTTTTTCATCACTTTGTCTTATATACTTTGTTGTTTACATAGTATTAAAAATTGGGAGAATTTCTAAAATAGGATTGAATTAAAGAATAAGTTTTTTTTTACTACTGAACTTTTAATATTTAATTTTATACTTTAATGAAATATTAAATAACATATAAAAATTAATTAATTAGAATACGTGACAATAACCTCATTTTTTTTTGTTGTTGTTTAATATTTTCAAAATTTTTATACCTGTATGATATATATAGGTCAAAGGGTATACTAAGTTTGCCATTACGTTTGTGACGCAGAGAAGGTACTCTATACCTATTGAAGCTGGGTTTCTATAATTTTGCAAAGATAGTTTAGTGTTATGACCAAAATTTCTGCAAAATTTGGTTGGACTACTACGGTGGGTTCGAGGAGTTCCCGTACAACTCCTTCTTTTATATGAGCATTACTCTACACCTAATGAAGCTGGGTGTTTGAATTTTTGCCAAAAATACTTTAGTTTTATTGCCAAACTTTTTGCAAAATTTGGTTGGTCTACTGCAGTGGATTCGGGTAATTATTATACAACTACATATTTCACATGAGTATTACTTTATGTACATAACAAAGCTGAATAATTGAAATTTTGCAAAAAGTAATAAATGGAATGATATTACGGTTATACGGGTATCCCAGAGTTGACACAGTCTACTCTACTACACTCTTCCTCGTTTTTTTGCTGGTGTTTAACATGTTTAAATTTTTTTTTTTATTTTGTTAATATTTTGAATGGAAGAATACTTTAATTTTATGTGATATTTTAATTATGCAAATATTCGACATATTTTGATTTTTTAAATAAGAAACGATGTATTTAATTTTATTAATAATAGATTAAAAAATAGTTGGATAATAAAATCTGGAATTACGAATTGGATGAATTTTGAAAAATAGAAAGAGAGAATAACAAAATCAAGAAGACACGAGTATTTAGTAATAGATAAAGAGTTCATAATTTAGTGAACTAGTAGGGGTTGGTATATACATTTATATGTATTTTGGTTACAATATTACTACAATTACTTTTGATTTAGCCATGGGATATATATTTTAGAATCTATTTCTTATAATTAGGTACATATGCTTACTTTTATATACATTAAAAAATATAGCTTAGAATTTCAAATTTTACATCTTCAATTAGAACAATTCAAAGGAGTCTAATATTTGGTAAATAACGCATAACTATTTACCAGCTGTTCCTGGAGTTGTAGGTGGAAATGTAGGTGTTGGTGTTGGAGCTGGAGCTGGTGGAGGTGTTGGAGTTGGTGTTGGAGTAGGTGCTGGTGTTGGAGTAGGTGGTGGTGTTGGAATTGGCGGTGGTGTCGGTGGTGGTGTTGGAGTTGGTGGTGGTGTTGGTGGTGGTGTTGGTGTTGGTGTTGGTGTCGGAGGTGGGGGTATAATTGGCGCGGCAGTTGTTGTATGGATCTTATAAAATCTTGCTTCGTTTTGAAAACTTTCTTTCAATATGATTTGTTTTGATTTATTATAAAATGTGTTAATTTTCCTAGGATTCTTAACTTTTTGCGCTAAAAATACAATAATGTTTTTTATTTCGAATTATAAGTTAATTTTATTTTATATTTGGACCACTAATTACAGAATATTCCATCAATTACATTTAATAAACATAAAACTAAAATTAAGTTAGATATTTTGTACATATCTATATTAATAGTTTCCGAACACTGATCTTTCTAATTTCAATATTTTTTTTAAACTGTAGCTTAAAAAAAAATTAGAATTTGTATATTTTGAATATTGTTAATTTTTATTACACAATTATGTCTGTGTATACAGCTAATGCTTGCAGTTCAAATAAGTTCATTTGTTTTTTAGCACATTTAATATAATTTCATATAATTTTGAAAATATGCTTTTTAAAAACCCTTGGTTTTTTTCATCACTTGTTTATTTTAATATCTGTTTTAATTTATTTAATATTAACACACTGATGAAATGCTTGTAAGTATGATTGTAATGTTAAACTTTGTTCTAAATTGTGAGTGCCTTGAAAATATTTGTTCATTATTAAGTAAATGTAAACAAATATGAAAGAATATGTTATTTTTTAAACAAATATTATTGGGTATCCATTATCAACGTCTAATAAACTTTTTTAATCAATTAATTAGAGAATAAAATATTGAAATAAATATAAAATGCAATTAAGTACAATTGTCATGATATAATTAATACATATATGATTTTTCAGTTATTCTTATGATTAACAGTTTAAAAAAACTGATTTATAACTGTTTTATATTATTTTTATTCTAGCTTTTTGGTTAATTTAGAAATATTACATTTCGGTCTTAGTACTCCTGACGTTACTCTTAAATGACATATTTTGTATTATTATCACGTACAGGGAGACTTGAGTGAATTATTCCATTTCATGAATTATGTTTAAATAAAAACATTGTTTATTATTATTATTAGAATTATGTAAATTTATTATAAATTTAAATTGAAATCGGTTACAGTATTAAATTTACTAAAAATATGTTAATTGTTATCCGAATTTTGTTGATACTGATTTGAATTGTTATTACGGATATATTGCAACACTCGTTACGGAAGTGTCATCACTAAATACAAATCTGGTGTTGTTGTAATTATGTACTTCATATATTCGAAGTTTCTGGATTTGTTATTTCAGCATAATATTTTTCATGGTAATTTTTAAAAATATAACATCTGCTAGATTTATATTCAATTCTAGAGAAAGCGGTTTTGTATAACATAGATTTTTCGGAGTTAGGTAGATAATATAAAAAATCCGTATTCGACATTTTTTTTTTTGCATATAATATATGAATAACTTTAACTTCTAAAAAAATTGGTTGAATTACCAACTATTTACCAGCTGTACCTGGTGTTGTTGGTGGAAATGTAGGTGTTGGTGTAGGTGCTGGGGTTGGAGTTGGTGGTACTGCTGTTGTTGGAGTTGGTGTTGGTGGGGGTGTTGGAGTTGGTGTTGGAGTTGGAGTTGGAGTTGGTGGTGGTGGTGGAGGTTCAGCTGGAGTTATTGGAGGTGATGTTGTTGGTGCAATTGTTGTTGTGGTTATTGATGGGAATTTAAAATAACTCTGTTCTCTTATTTGACGTCCTTGAAATTTATTTGATGGAATATTTTCACGAAATTTATCATATTGGCGATTGTTCCTTAAAATTTTAACTAAAATAAAAACGATAAACAACAATATTGATAAAACAAATAATTTGAATCGATTTCAATTACTTGAGATTGCATCAATTGTATTTAGATAACAGAAAAATATGACAAATATTGTTACTGTATTCATTGCAAAATTTTATTTTGGAAGTTTCGATTTTTAAAAAAAAAAGTTTTTACCGTTAGCTTCCAATCTATCTCATTTGAATATTCAAACAATACTAAAATTTGAACAAAAATGAATATAATTTTCAATAGACGTTTTTTAAATAAATATTATTTGTGTACCTATTGCACAATATTTGTGTGCCAAGAGCCTATTACATAAGATGTGAATTGTTAGCACATTTTCAAAAAATTTTGTAAAAATGTGCCTAAGTATATAGCTTCACTTTGTCCGTCCGTCCATCCGTATGTTTACAAAACTTTTACAACGTTTGAAATAGAGTAAAAAAATTTTAACCACGGGTAGATATTACAAAAAAAATAATTTCCTAGAAGAATTTTTTTTTGTAACCCCACCCCTTACGGAGCTACAGCCCCACAAAGTTGGAAAAAGCCCTATTTTCAAATTGTTATAACAAGAGTTCTGTTAAGTGAATTTTCAATCTGAAAGCGGCAGAAGATAGCTGGTTTTATAAACTTTATAAAGTTTTAAAAGGCAAATGTTTAGGGTTGCCATACGGTACTAAAATTTACCATTATTTAAAACTCAATTGTTGCAAAATTTTTGGCCTCACATATCTTCTAAACGGTTCAAGCTGGGGTCTTGAAATTTTGGGAGAAGTTAGGTCCTCCGAAATTAGTAGGAGTCGATTAATAACATTTTTTTGTCACGCCCCCTGTTTAGGAGCTATAAGGGCTCGAAAATTGAAATTTTGCTATTTTCAAACACCTGTAACTTGAATACCTGTTCAAATTTTTTTTTAGTAATACACAAAATTGAAATATATTTAATTATATTTCAACATTTGTCAAAGTTTTTCTTAATTTTGAAGGGTACCGAAGCTACAGCCCCGGTAAATAGCAAAAAAGTAATTGTATATTTAAATTAGTATAACAATAGTTTTGTTGAATGTATTTTCAATCTAAAAACGGTATAAGAGAGCTGGTTTTATAGGCTTCACAAAAATATAAGGCTAAAATGTAATATTAACACACTGATGAAATGCTTGTTATACTGTAATGTTAAACTTAGTTCTAAATTGTGAGTGCCTTGAAAATATTTGTTCATTATTAAGTAAATGTAAACAGATATGAAAGAATATGTTATTTTTTAAACAAATATTATTGGGTATCCATTATCAACGTCTAATAAACTTTTTTAATCAATTAATTAGAGAATAAAATATTGAAATAAATATAAAATACAATTAAGTACAGTTGTCATACAATTAATACATATATGATTTTTCGGTAGCCGACGAGTTTATCGAAAACAAGTTTATCGAAAACGAGTTTATCGAAAGCGAGTTTATCGAATGATTAATTGATCGAATGACGAGTTTATCGAAAAATATTATTTTTAAGGAATTAAAAACTTTTAAATCTTTTCTTTATATGCAGAAACTTAAAATGTGTTTATAATAGCATTTGTTGCAAAAAATTCGTTTTAGGTAAAAAATATTGAAAAAAGGGAAATTCCCTTCATTTATGCATTTTTTGATTTTGTGTTAATAAGAAAGGGTTTTTATATTTTTGTATTTAATATATATTCAGTTATCAAGTAGTGCGGTTATTAGTGATAATAATTTAAATATTTAAAAAATTAATTTGAAAATGGATTTATAATTCTTTATAAGTGAAAAAGGAAAACAGAAATTGTTTTTAAATAGATGTTTATTCTATAAGGACAAAAGTTTTGAAGCCAAAATATATTGGCGATGTGAAAACTATAAAACTAAATTCAGTGCTCGTGTAATAACGGAAAACGGCATTTTAGTTAATTTTAAAAATTTATCGGGAATCGATTTTTCAGTTATTCTTATGATTAATAGATTGAAAAAAACTGATTTATAACTGTTTTATATTATTTTTATTCTAGCTTTTTGATTAATTTAGAAATATTACATTTCGGTCTTAGTACTCCTGATGTTACTCTTAAATGACATATTTTATATTATTAACACGTACAGGGAGACTCCATTTCATGAATTATGTTTAAATTAAAAACATTGTTTATTATTATTATAAGAATTATGTAAATTTATTATAAATTTAAATTGAATGCAGTGGGATTCGGTTACAGCATTAAATTTACTAAAAATATGTTAATTGTTATCCGAATTTTGTTGATACCGATTTGAATTGTTATTATGAACATATTGTAACACGCGTGGCGGAAGTGTCATCGCTGGTGTTGTTGTTATTACATATTCTTCATATATTCCAAGTTTCTGGATTTGTAATTTTGTATAACACAGATTTGTTGTAGATATATATAAAAAAATCCGTATTTATTTTTTTTTAAATGGTTACATTTTTTTTTTGTATTAATATATGAATAACTTTAACTTCTGAAAAAAAATTGGTTGAATTACCCAACTATTTACCAGCTGTACCTGGTGTTGTTGGTGGAAATGTAGGTGTTGGTGTTGGTGGGGGTGTTGGTGGTGGTGTTGGTGGAGGTTCAGCTGGAGTTATTGGAGGTGATGTTGTTGGTGCAATTGTTGTTGTGGTTCTTGCTGGGAATTTAAAATAATTCTGTTCTCTTATTTGACGTCCTTGAAATTTAATTGATGGAATATTTTCCTGAAATTTATCATATTGGCGATTGTTCCTTAAAATTTTAACTAAAATAAAAAACGATAAAATAAAACAAATAATTCGAATCGATTTCAATTACTTGAGATTGCATCAATTGTATTTAGATAACAGAAAAATATGACAATTATCGTTAATATATTCATTGCTAAATTTTATTTTGGAAGTTTCGATTTTTAAAAAAAAAAAGCTTTTACCGTTAGCCTCCAATCTATATCATTTGAATATTCAAACAATACTAAAAATTGAAAAAAAAAAAATTAATATAATTTTCAATAGAAGTTTTTTAAATAAATATTATTTGTGTGCCTATTGCACAAAGTTTGAACGTGAATAACAAAAATTGACATAAGATGTGGCTTTTTTCTGAAGGTGTTAGTGTAACTTCTAAGAACTATTGACTTTCTATCCTCTTAGTTAATTATTTTAAACTCAATAGTCTTACATTAAATAATTTCTAATTTATTTTTATTTAAATGTAGCTGTTTTTAAATTTAAAGACATGGCAAAGCGATATGAATGTTTTAATCTGAAGCAGAAACAAAACAGATGAGTGGCTTAGAAGCCAAGTAGCCTAGCTCCTGTGAAAAAAAATCTGTTTTTTCTTACATTAATGGGATTAGAATTAGATGTAGAATGGCCTTACATAATTAAAAGGTTTAATTTCCCACTGCATTCCTGTAATTTTTTTTGGCCTAAGCCATTTTTATACCCCTATGACTATAAGTCCAAAGGGTATACTAAATTTGCCATTACGTTTGTAAAGCAGAGAAGGAGGGGGGTAGATATAAACTCAGAGTATGGATCAGATCAGAATCGAAAAATAAATCGATTTAGCTATGTATGTCCGTCCATCCGCACGATAACTCAAAAATAAAGTGTTTTGAAATTTTCACAAATTCGTTTTTATGCATTAGCTGTCATCGCTCCTTAAATCCAGCCATTTTGGTCCACGGCCAAAGTTACTGCTAAATTTGTTGGTCTACTTCAAAGGGTTCGAGTAGCTGCCATACAACTCCTTCTTTTATATGAGCATTACACTACACTTAATAAAGCTGTATGTTTGAAATTTTGCCAAAAGTAATTATCCGGATTATATAATGTTTATATTACGGTTATACGGGTATCCCAGAGTTGACACAGTCTACTCTACTACACTCTTCCTCGTTTTATTTCATTACAATGATTTCTGTTCAAAAATTTTTTTCAAATCTGACGACTAAAATTTTTTCATTGATTTAATAATTGACAACGAACAACTAAATTGTATTTCCCAATATTAATTTTGAGTTGATGGTTGATAGTTGATAAATGATTTCACAATTTTTTGAACATAGTTTAGAAATTGTAATTCACAATACCATTTCAAGAAATTGATTGATACTTTTCAACTATCAAGTTGATAGTTGACTGTAATAATAGGATCCTGTGACTCTAAATTAGTTCGGGTTGATAAAATAACAGGCAAACAGTTTTGTAAAATTTTAATAAATTAAATCAATATTTTCGGATTATTTTGTTTGGATAATTGCTGGTAATTATTTTATAAATATATTTGTCTAGAATGAGGTGTAACAAACGCATTCAATTAAATGTGTTTTGTTGGATGTGTTCAATTATAAAAAAATAAAATATAAATTTTTTGTTGAATGTGTTTTATTTTAGAAAATAAAATATCATAAATTATCATAAGCAGGTCAAAAAATATTTTATTTATTTTTAATAAAAAAAAAAAAAAAAAAAAAAAAAATTTTTTTATGAATTTAAATTATTTTAAATGTATTGATTTGTTCATTTACGTTTTTAAAACTCACAGAACATTTTCTGGAAATTTTATATAAATAGTAAAACATTTTGTTAATAAAAACTAAGAAAACTATGCTTAGCAAGAAAGTTGTGTAGTAAGTCTTAATTAATTTCAGTGAAAATCTGAAGTGAAAGTATTTTCAAAGTTCCTTCAAAGTTCCATCATATCTCTCTCCTCCCTGCATCTTTCCCTTATAATTCCTTTTAATTATTTTTTCTATTTATAAAAAGCTAAAAATGGAAAAAAAAATGGTGTAGAGGTTGGCAAAGTGGCTTCGGGTGTACAATACTTGAGTTCGATGGACCCAGCCCAGCAATCAGAACCATAGAAGCCAAACAAATATATTTTTTTAACTTAATTCGGTATATTAAAAAAAATTCCAAATAAAGTTTATAATTCAAAATTTATAAATAAAACAAAACTCAATTCAAAAATCAACATATAATACAATTTTACGTACATATAAATAGGTACATTGTAGAATGTTAGCAACAAACAAATATTTCGATTTGAATCTAAGCAATGGTTGTGAAAATTATGTATCGCAATATTTTTTAACAATATGTATACAAAACATTAATAGATGGAGTTACGGTTGCGATTTCATTTAAGAATATGGTATTGATATACAATATATGTATATATATGTATATAATTAAATTAGAAATAGTTTTTAATTAGAAAAAGTTATTCTTTCAATTGACCTTCCGTCATTTTGTGACGGGCCAACAGCTAGTTGTAAATAAGCAAGTAGCTAATAAGAACAAGACCTAGGTTTTTAAATAAGAACTTATGTTCATTCTATCGACTATTCCTCCCAAGATGATCAGATCTTATGAATAAAATTGTGATTTGTATCAGACTTAGGATTTTTTATTAGAATTTATAAACCCTTTATTATATAAGTTAAAATGTTAAAAATGTTTAACAGAATTTCTTAAACAAATAATTGTTAAAATTCCGAAGGCCTTCTATTTTCAGGACTAAGACACAAGTAATAATTAATTATTTTTGTTTATTACATATATTAAATAAATAAATAATTTAAGTTTTTACTATAAATTTTTTTTTATTAGAAAATAATAACACTCTATAAACCACTTGAAAATATTGAGTAATTTATTTACCAGCTGTTCCAGGTGTAGTTGGTACAAATGTTCCTGTTGGAGCCGGAGCTGGTGCTGGAGCAGGTGCTGGTTGTGGTCCAGGTGCTGGAGCTGGAGCTGGTCCTGGTGTGGGGCCTGGTGTTGGAGTTGGTGTCGGTGTTGGTGGAGGAGTCGGTGTTGGGGTTGGTGTTGGTGTTGGTGTTGGTGGAGGTGTTGGAGTTGGAGGAGTTGGTGGTGGAGGTGTTGGAGGTGGAGGTGTTGGAGGTGGATTAGGTGTTGGTGTTGGAGGTGGTGGTGATGGTGGTGGTACAACGGGTGCGGTGGTCGTTGCTCGTGTTTTATGAAATCGTGCTTCGTTTTCAAAACTTTCCTTCAATATGATTGGTTGTGAATTATCATTAAATGTTTTAATTCTGCTATAGCCTTTAACCTTGTGTGCTAAAAAAACAATGATTTTTTTTTCAATTTATTAAACTAATATTTGTTTTTAAAAGGCTTTTAATTACAGAATACTCCATTAATTACATTTGATAAACACAAAACTAAAATTAAAATAGATATTTTATACATTTCTTAGAGATATTTTCCGAACATCGATCTTTCTAATTTCAATATTTTTTTTAAACTGTTGTAAAAGAAAAAAATTTAATATGTATAATTTATCAATGTTCATGTACATATGCAGTTGAGACCAGATCAGTTGGAATTTTTCGTTTTTATTTGTTATTTTTGTTTAAATTGGTTTTATACAGGGTGGCGTATAACGAACGATATGGTTTGAATGTTTAATAACTTTTTAAATTTATTTGTATTTTTTATTTTTATTTTAGAATTTTGTGAAGAAAACTTGGGGGATTGGAAATGGAACAGTATTCAACAGAACAGAGATCAAAAATTACGAAAAGTTATGGAAAATGAACTGGAAAGAGCACAAATGTGCGAAGCCGAAAACTTGCGGTCACTACTTGCGGGATATGATTTTTCTACTTGAACTAAAAATATTCCCAATTTATATACTGCATACAAAAAAAATAATAATAATAATTAACCATTAAATAAAAAAGTTATTAAACATTCAAACCATATCAGTCGTTTTGCGCCACCCTGTATTAACACCCTTTTCAAATGCTTATACCTAATTGTTATATGTTAAGCTTTGTCCTAAATTGTAAGTGCTGGCAAATATTTGTTTATTATTTGGTACATGTAAACAAATATGGGAAAAACTGTTTTTTTTTTTTAAATAAATATTATTGGGTATTCACTATCACCTTTTTTTAATGAACTAATTATAGAATAAAATACAATTAAACACAGTTGGATTTTAAAAATGAGAGTAATACAGTAATAAAATTTTTCAGTAATTCCATGGATGACAGTTAAATAAATTTGATTTGCAACTGTTTATTTTTATGATGTTGCACTTTTTCGAATTAATTTACTTTATTCCACTTTTGTCTCAGTTGCTTCTGACGAACGTTCGCTTTCTCTGATAAACAGCTGGTGCATTTTTTATGCTATTTACACTTGTAAATTATATTTAATTTAAATAAAATATACAAGTATTATAAAAATTTTTAAAATAATTTTATATTTATATTAAAATCGCGTACGAATTTTTAAATCTAAAAACTTATTAAAATTTAAGAAAGCCATTGATATATTTATTTTACTGTTAAAAATCTTATTTCTATTGCTGCTACTGGGTTACTGGAATTGGATTTGTAGTTTATTAAACAGAAGAATCTATTGAAGGCGGAGCAGTTGGTGATAAAAGCTACGTTGCTACTGCTGAAGCTATCTACTGGTAAAAAAAGTTTCTAATAAAGTCTACTTAAAAGGCTTCTTCTTTTATTAGAACATGCAATGGGATTAAAATTAAATCTAGTTACAAAACACTTAACTGGATAACTGCTTATTAACTAAATAGTAATGATAAGTTCTTAAAAAAAACATTTTTAAAAGAAAGTTTGGATGCGTACAATTTAAAAAGATGTTACTACAGCATTTCTCTTATCATAATTCAGATTTTGAATTAAGTAAAAATGATAATGTTTTAGTTTTTTATGTTATTTATAATTATAAATTGTTAAACAAGTTTTATTTTAAAATAAATGTTTTAAAAAATGACCTATTTTCAAATTTATTTAGAATATAGAACTATTTTTTCCCTGCCGTTCCTGGAGTAGATGGTGGAAATGTAGGTGTTGGAGCGGGTGCAGGTGCAGGTGCTGGTGCTGGTGCCGGTGCTGGTGCAGGAGCTGGTGCTGGTGCTGGAGCAGGTGCTGGATTTGGAGGTGGTGTTGGTAGTGGTGTTGGAGGTGGAGGTGTTGGAGTCGGTGGTGGTGTTGGAGTTGGTGTTGGTGATGGTGTTGGAGTTGGCGGTGGTGTTGGGGTTGGTGTTGGATTCGGTGTTGGTGTGGGTGTAGGAATCGGTGTAGGCGGTGGCGGAGGAACAACAACCGCCGCTGCTGTTGTTGTTGTTGTTTTAAGATGATATAAATGATATTTCTTTGCTATAAAACTTCTTTGTAATGAAATAGAATTTGTGTTCCTATAAAACCCGTTGTACAAATCATCATATCTTACGTTTGTCACTACTAAAGTAATAATACAATTTACTGTTAAACAATAAACATTTTGTATTTCTTACAAAAACTTCCATTAATTACTTTCAGAACACAACAGAAAATATAAATTAATGTTATTTTATTCATTCCTATATATAGAAAGAATTTATTCAAATTATTTGAAATAAAACGATTTCTTGTAATTTTTAAGCGTTTACAGCTTTTGTTTTTTTTTTTTAAGCGTAGGTCTTTTTAATTCAAATAATTAATGTTGACTAAAGTTTTTTTTTAAGTTTATATTTAAATGTATTGGTTCTAACTTTGAATATTTATTGCACAATCAATAAAATGTTGTTAAAGATGACCTGAAATTATTATCAGATAATAATACGTAATTTTATTTTAGCTTTTTGAAACAAATTTGTTTAACTTAATGTTTAGTCTTCAATAAATTACATTGATTAACATCAATATAAATTCATTTCTTTTACGATCTCTAGTTTATTAAAAAACTTCTACATGAGAATTTAAAAAAAAAGAAATAAATATATTGCTTAATGCATAAAATGTTTTTAAATTGAATGTATCAGATATTCAAAAATATATATAGCTGTTTTAACGAAGTATTTTAAAATCTAATTTGACAGCAAATAATTTTTACATTATATGGTTGGCATTAAATTTATATTTCTTTAAAAAAGTAGTCATTTTATATTGAATAATCTGTTGATTACTTGAAATTTATTTAAATGAAAAAAAAATAAAAAGCTTTAAAGATTTCATTATCAAAAACTAACTGACATTTCAAACAACATTTTGTCACATTTGTAAGTGCAGCAACATGTATCTGAATAATTCAATTGTTGCAAGATAGATTTACTGTGCTTATACAATATAAATGCGGCTTTTTTACATATTGCAAATTAAAACATTATAATATGTCAAATAGCTAGTTCAAAGATTTCCCTATGGTATAGATAAGCTTAAGGATAAACTTTTTAGACTTTTAAAATAAATAAAAAATTAAAAAAAAGTTGCGGGAATTCCGAGAATAACATTCTGTAATTGTTTGACATATAAGAATTCTTTACTTACTTTTTGAAATAAATTAAGTATAGAAATTTTGAGCTTTTTTTTTTAAATTTATAGGTAACCTATTTCAAATCTATATTCAGTGCAAATAGTATTCAAAACGATGTACAAACAAGTGATGAAAAAAAACCAAGGGTTTTTAAAAAACACATTTTCAAATTTATATTGGAAAAAAATTTGGAATTTTACTTAGAATTATACAGTCTAAGCAAAAATGGGTAAAACTGAGAGACACTTTCTTCAATTTAAGGAACCGCTTTTAAATTTAAGAAAAACCTTTAACATATGTTAAAATATAATGTTGGGCCTCTAAATTTTGTATATTAATAAAAAAAAAATTGAACAGGTATTCAAGTTACAGGTGCTTAAAAATAGAAAAATTTAAATTTTCAAGCCCTTATAGCTCCTAAACAGGGGGCTTGACAAAAGAATTTTATTAACCGACTCCTACTAATATTTGAGGATCTAACTTCTCCCAAAATTTCAGGACCCTATCTTAAACCGTTTAGGAGATATATGGGACCAAAAATTTTGCAAAAATTTAGTTTTATATAATGGTAAATTTTAGTACCATATGGCAACCCTATATATTTAAGCGACATATTTTTGTAAAGCCTATAAAAGCAGCTCTCTTCTACAGTTTTTTGATTGAAAATCAACCTAACAGAACTCTTGTTATATCAATTTAAATATAGGGCTTTTTTAGAATTTGAAGGGGCTGTAGCTTTGTCACCCTTCAAAATTAAGAAAAACCTTTGACACATGTTGAAATATAATTATAGAGCTTTGAATTTTGTATATCACTAAAAAAAAATTTGGACAGGTATTCAAGTTACAGGTGTTTAAAAATAGCAAAATTTCAATTTTCGAGCCCTTATAGCTCCTAAACATGGGGCTTGACAAAAAAATTTTCTTAACCGACTCCTACTAGTTTCTCAGTATCTAACTTCTCCCAAAATTTCAAGATCCTAGCTTGAACCATTCAGAAGATATGTTTGGCCAAAAATTTTGCAAAAATTGAGTTTTGTGTAATGTTAAATTTTAGTACCGTATCGCAATCCTAAACATTTGCTTTTTAAATATTTATAAAGTTAATGAAACCAGCTATCGTTTGCCGTTTTCAGATTGAAAATATATCTAACAGAACTCTTGTTATAACAATTTAAAAATAGGGCTTTTTTCAACTTCGGGGGGGCTGTAGCTCCGTAACAGGTGGGGCTACAGAAAAAAATTCTTCTACGAAATTATTTTTTTTGCGAAAACTACCCATGGTTAAAATTTCTTTACTCTATTTCAAACGGTGTAAAAGTTTTTGTAAACATACGGATGGACGGACGGACAGAGTGAAGCTATATAGGCACATTTTTACAAAATTTTTTGAAAATGTGCTAAAAATCTTTTACAGTGTTGAAGACTAATGCAACATATGGATGTAAAAATGAGCTTCAGTAAATGTGAAACCAATACGGTTGACAAAACTAGTTCAGACTTAAAAAAAACTTGGATACAATTTAAAGTTAAATTGCCTATGTCAACTCTCGCAAACAAAAAATTCGTTAAATATCTAGTTCAGTCACATCGTAACTTGAACTTCATTGATCATTAAAATACTCAATAGATAAAGGCAATAAATCCTTTAGGGCAACTAATAAAATCTTTTACAATAAAATTATTAGCAATAGAGTTAAAATAATATGCTCTACCAGATACTAATATGGCCAAATCTTGTCTGAGGTGTACGTGTATGATAAAAACATTAGTAAAAGCCTAATGGAAAAAATACATAATTTGTAAAAAAAAGTGCATAAGAGTATTAACTATTCATTAAACATCGAAAATCATAGTCTGCATTACAATACAAGTGTTATCATTAGCAAAAATCATAAGAATCGATAATATTTTTTGAAAATTGTGATAGAGCACTACTAACTCCAGAAAGTGGTTTATCAATTTGTATTTGTAATAATATCAATTTTGTACGAAAGTCAATCGCTCTATAACTCCTGGGCAATTAAAATCATGTCCCATGTATTAATACACTATAATAAAAGGCCCGCATGCAAAAAAATTGTATACCATCTAGGCAAATATCCACCGTACATATGTTGTTTGTTGTTTTTTTTTAATTATTAAAAATAAAACATTTTTTTACAATAAATCATAAGAAATATATTATTTCAATTTAGCCTAAATTAAAATAAGTTTGCAAATAATAATAAAGTTTTTTAACTTGCAGTTGGTGCTTGAGATGTTGTTCTGGTTTCTGGGGCTATTGTTGTAGGTTCCAATTTTGGAGGTTATGATGTTGTAGGTTTTTCTGTAGTAGAAGTTATTGTTGTAGGTCCTGTTGTTGTAGTTTTTGTTGTAGTTTCTGGTGTTGTAGTTTCTGATGTTGTAGTTTCTGTAGTTTCAGTAGAAGTTACTGTTGTAGGTCCTGATGTTGTAGGTTCTGATGTTGTAGTTTCTGTTGTAGAAGTTGCTGTTGTAGGTCCTGTTGTTGTAGTTTTTGTTGTAGTTTCTGGTGTTGTAGTTTCTGATGTTGTAGTTTCTGTAGTTTCAGTAGAAGTTACTGTTGTAGGTCCTGATGTTGTAGGTTCTGATGTTGTAGAAGTTTCTGTTGTAGTTTCTGTTGTAGATTTAGTAAGTGTTGTAGGTTCTGTCGTGGTAGTTTCTGTTGTAGGTTCTAATGTTGTAGAAGTTTCTGTTGTAGTTTCTGTTGTAGATTTAGTAAGTGTTGTAGGTTCTGTCGTGGTAGTTTCTGTTGTAGGTTCTAATGTTGTAGAAGTTTCTGTTGTAGTTTCTGTTGTAGATTTAGTAAGTGTTGTAGGTTCTGTCGTGGTAGTTCCTGTTGTAGGTTCTAATGGTGTAGAAGTTGCTGTTGTAACATAATCTGAAAAAAAAGGAAATATCATTAAATAGCAAGCACTTCTTTTATTTATTCTTGTTATTGTGTTACTAGGAAATCCATTAATTGCAACTGCGAACAGTAGAACTAAACTCATTATACAGGTTTTCATTTTTAAAAAGGATTTGAAGTTCTGAATAGTTTTATATAAAAAAAATCTTTAATTTCGAATATACTAATTTATTTTAATAAATCTTTACAAAAGTTAAAAGATGAATGAATAATATTGTTTTTAGTTTATTTATTAAAGTATTACAATTATAGGCAATTTATATAAAACTTAGTATAAGCTTAAATTTTTATGTAGTAATAAAATTTAAAAACAAACGAAATACAAATAAAAAAATTTAACGATTTTTTGAAAAAACAAGTATTGAAAAAACCGAAGGGTTTTTAAAAAAGCACAGTTTCAAAAATATACACAATGTTTCATATTGATTTTTAGGAAAAAATAAGAAGTTTTTAAGAGCTAATATTCCTTTAATCTAAGGTTTCAAAGGCTCAGAAATTTTTTCTGGACAATAATGCTGATTCTCATCTGAGTATCTGACCCTCGCCTTTTCCTTTAAAATGTTTATTTTAAAGAAATTAAATTGTGACTTGTCCTAAAATTTGGATCTTTTCATAGATCTTTTTTCATTAGTAAAAATGGATAAAAATTAAGCTGAACTTTTTTCTTGGAAGCCCTTTGGAAAATCTTTAACACATAGTAATATATGATATTGGAGTTTTAATTTTTGAGTGATACTGAAGGTCTGAGTGGTCAATTTATAGGTTATATTAATTATTTTATATATTTAAATTACATTTAGTCACCATGAAGACTTTGAAAAATATTCTTACAAGTATTTTTTTTAATAAGATATTTTATTACTTTTACAATAAGAGAATCGGCACTCTCTCAGTTGCGTACTTAGTGCGTACCCAGAACATCACTATCGGCTTTTGCTATTTAAATAATTATATGTCCGCAGGTTTCAACAATTTGTATGGTAGCTACCCGTCCGAAAAAACCCCAATATTTTGAGAATTTTAAAAATGTGCCTGTCCTATTTTTAAACTTATCTATTTCTATTTTACCTCCTCCAGTATTAAAAGTTTTGAAAACTTTAATATCGGTTTTAAAATTTGTATGACAACAATCCAAAGCTGTAGTATGGTATTAACCAAAAACAATAGGGAACCTAAAAATTGTCTAAGAAAGACGGAAGAACACACAACTAAATCGACTTAATTTTCGATTGTGAGTAATACATTACAGTTTATATCCATCATGTCTAGATCAAAGCGTTACAAACGGAGAAGTGATTTTAATATAGCAGTGACTATTGTTAACTCGGGTATAATTATTCAAAAGCAATTAAAGCTAATTTTGTTTAAATAAAAGTCATTTGAAACGCATAAAAAAAGGTTGAAAAATTAAATTTTGTAATAATTAAAATTTAGTACGTATTACCTAATGTGTTAAATAAAGGTGTTAAAATCACTTTTTACACGTTGTTCGAAACTTTGCACTAGTTTTTATATTATACAATAAAAAAATAGTAACTGTAGCACTAACAACTTGCATAACTAGATTTTTTAATGATTTAAAAAATAATAAAAACTACATTGTCTTCTATTCGAAATCATGTAAAATGAAAAAGATTGTAGTTGTCCTTGTCAACTTTTGGATACCCGTGCAAACCCACTATGATGTTTGAAATAAAATACATAAATTCGCTCATTATTTCATATTAAAAAAAATTTTTTTATTTTATATTTATTTAATAATAGGGCCCACCCTACCGCATAAAGTTTTTTTTTAAAAAAAATCATAAAAACAAAACATAACATAAAAAAAATATTTGGTTTACCAAAAAAAAATATCTAAAAACTAACAAACGAACTTTCCATATTACTTTACTTGTCTACTTTTGAATTCAACCTTGTAATGTCAAAAGTTATGAATGTTTAAGAAATTTCTAAAACATGAATGGCAGTGCAACGAAAAAGAAGGCTTACCTTTTTAAAACTTTCCAGTCTTATTATAGTTTTGAAGACATTCATATTGGTTCAAAAAATTTGTGTGGCAGCTGCCCGAAGGCTTGGTTCGATTTTAACCAAAAACGAGGAAGATTATAGTTGCCATTGTCAACTTTTAGATACCCGTGCATGCTCACTATGATGTATAAAATAAAATAAAATAAACTGTTGATTATTTCCCGTTGAATTTGGCAAAATTGTATGGCAGTTGCCCGAAAATGGGGCCGTATCATTTTCAAACTTTATATACGATTCATTATATAACTAACCGTGTGTAATTTACATCCTCGTAGTACAATTAGTTTCGAAGAAATTCAAATTGGTGCAAAGAAGTTGTATGGCAGCCTCCCGAAAATGAAGCCGTAACATTTATCAAGTCGATCAATGTGTTACAAACGGAGGACTAATTTTATATTACCCGTAATCTACTTTATATGGGGGGGTACAATGACCTTATTTGTATGCACGTGTATAAAAATTAATAGTAATTAAATTATTAATAACCAAACGAATATTACTTTTACCAACTTAACAATTTAAAAAAATAATTCAATATTTCCTTAAAATAAAACAAAACTATATTTTCCTAAAATAACTTTCTTGATGTTGGAGCAGCTCTTGTTAGTTTTTTATCCTATTTTGCACATTTAACACCTATCTTTGGGACTAAGACATCGACAGGCATGCCAAATGGAGTTGTATGAGAAAATTGAAAGTATTGTTTGGATCTACTGAGGCGACTAAATTAGCAAAGTTCTTAATTTTATGACGCCACTATTACACAAGTTTTTAAAAGTTATTCTGTTTCAAGATCGCCTACTGCTTCTATAATTTGCTTAGAAATTTTTATTCTCTAATCTTTTTTTATTCTCTCCCTAATCAATCTTGACATCGGTTCGAAGTCATCTCTTGGAACTTTCAAAAGTCACTCATGATGCTCATTATATTAGAGTAAATTTATTAAACTGCCTCAACCGACAAAGATTTTTTAAAATCACCACCACACATATCTCAGAAACATACGTATTCAAAAAATACACACAATTTCAATTCACAGTTAAGGGTGCACATTCTGTCTAATAATGTTTCAGCGATTTCAGTTGTAGCAAGGAGAAATATATCATTTCCCCTACTTCCAAAATATGGGATCCAATAGAAAAATGTTTTTTCTAATCTTCCGGGACGATTCACATAAAAACAAGAACGATCAATAATCTACGGCTGCTTTGATTTTATAAACAGCGTTTGAAGTTGGGTTAAGTTTTACTATTAACTCTTTGGCATTTCTATTTTACAATTACATGTACTAGAATTTATTTACCTAAAACTTTTACTTATATTGTTAATTTGTTTAGTGTCAATTATTAGTACTCATAGTGCTTTCATAAATCTGTACTGAGCAGTGAGTACATTGTAAAATGATCAGATTGGATGATAAAAAAAAACTTCAATTACAAGTAGTTTTGAGCTAAAAATAATTTGACAGGTTTTTTTTGACAGTTCATCAAAAAAGTTTAGTTAAACAGTACAAAACGAATTGAAGGTTAACATTCAATTTAAACAAGTGATGAAAAAAACACTGTTGGTGCAGTGTTTCATAATAAGTATAAGTTTGAGAACTTATATACTGATGGCTAAGTTACTGATTTATAAAAATTGGAAATTTTTAAATCTTAATAGACCTTCAATGTTCTGACACTTTTACTAAGACAACTTATTCTAATTCTCGAACTTCTAACTATATAGGCTTATTTTTTCAAAATCTTTTGAAAATTTGCTAAGAACTCAACTTTAAAATAAATTTTTATACCGTCAGTAGAAATCTCCAATTATTTTAACTTTTAAACTTGTACTAAATATTAACTTGTCATTAGATAATACAGTTTTAAAATCATTAAAACAAACGGAATGCCAAATGTCTAAATAAGATTTTGTTTTCTTTGCAAAATATATAGAAAGATAACTGAGCTTTTTGAATGAGTGATGTGTTTTTTTCACTCCTTGCATGCGTTCCCCTTTTTTCGTTTTAAATCATAGAATTGAAAATAAAATAAAATATTAAACTTTTGACATTTTAATAAAGGCCTTTTATTGTCAAAAAGTTTTGTAAGTGTGCAAGGAATTTCATGTCGTTGTATATTTAAAAATAAAAATGTGTTATTTATTTATTATTTATTCATTTATTTGTACTATCAGACTACAGTAAATATTTCCTGATAATATAAATCCTTTGCCAATTTGACATTTGGACTTATTATTAAATTATTGTAATATACACTAAATTTTTTTTATTTGATATGATCCGACCAGGATTTGAACCCGAGACTTTTCGATTTAAAAACCGCCACTTTACCACTGAGCATCAGATATGTGTTATTATTTGAATACAGTAGGAACTTTTTAAATTTCTGATCATATTTCAATGATATTGTACTGAAAGTTTTAGGTAAAATCGCTGTAGTTTATTATTGACAGGTAGGCAGATTGACGGACGTATTAAACGGAGTATTAAAAAGGAAAACTTTTATTATTGTTTTGTTTCTTGTGTCGTTCTTTTTTTTTAAATTATTAAAAATAAAAATTTTTTTATCATAAATCGTTAGACATATTTTATTTCAATTAAAGCCTAAATTATAATTAGTTTCCAAATAATAATAAAGTTCTTTAACCTGCAGTTGTTGTTGGTGCTGTAGCTGTTGTTGTTGGTGCTGTTGTTGTTGGTGCTGTTGTTGTTGGTGCTGTGGTTGTTGGAGCTGTTGTTGTAGGTGCTGTTGTTGTAGGTGCTGTTGTTGTAGGTGCCGTTGTTGTTGGTGCTGTTGTAGTTGGAGCTGTTGTTGTAGGTGTAGTAGGTGTAGTTGGTGTTGTAGGTGTTGTTGGTGTAGTTGGTGTTGTAGGTGTTGTTACTGTTGGTGTTGTAGGTGTTGCTGTTGTAGCTGTAGGTGCTGTTGTGGTTGTTGTTGTTGGAGCAGTTGGGCCCGTTGGAACTGTAATAGTTGTAGCAGCAGCAACAGTTGTGCTTGTAAATTTCATAGTAATTCCAGGAATAAAACGACCTTCTATTCTATCTTCATCATTATTTATTCGTTTTCTAAATGCACCGAATCTTCCACTATTTAAATTTCTTACTGTTTATAACATAAATTTTAAATATAAAAAATAAAATATAATAAATTAAAAACTTTTTTTTGTTTTTTTATTTTATTGTTATAATTATCTTACGAGAAAGCCCATCAATTGCAACTGCAAGCAGTAAAACTAGACTAATTGTACAGGTTTTCATTTTCAAAAAATTTTTTGTTAAAAACAAATTTTCATCTTTTTTCTTAACAAACTAAATGAATGAATATTTCGATTATGCGATATCTGACTGGATTAGTAGTTCTGAATCGGTTTATATACGAAAAATTCATCAAAATTTAGTTTATAACAAAAACCACAACTATCAAAAGAAGTTTTCGAATTTAAATTATTTACAAATCACAGTTTTCGAAAATACCTTTAGTATAATATACCAAAAAATATCTATTTTGCGAATTATAAAGTAAAAAAAAATTCATTGGAATTCACAAGAATAACAACAAAAACATTGATTAATTTTGAGAATCTCAGACATCTTTTCGAAAAAAAATGTCTATGTGTTGAAAGAAAAGAGGAGAAAAAGCAAATAGGAAAAAAAAAAAATAGGTAACATTTATAATTCTTTCTTTGTTTCCTTCTTTTTGTTCTTATAATAATTTTTTTTTTTTAGTATGGATTGAAGTTATTTAATACAAGATTCTTATGCTAAAGATTTAAGACTTATGCTAATTTAAATAAAACCACTTTATTTGTTAGAATTTTTACAAAAATGAAATCGGTACGACGGAAAATACAAAATAAACTTTAATAGTTTTCAATAATTTATTGGGAATCAAAATGAATATCAATGATCTATTAATAAAGATCTATTTTGCGTGGTACTTCGGATAGGCCAAATTCCAATTGTGGTACAAGATTTAAACATTAAATTGATGACTAAAATAAACAAAGATAGTTTTATGCCATATAACTTTATACCACAACCAGGTTTGTAACTCCCCAGGTCTGTAAGTTTTGTTCATTTGCAATTATATAATTGACCAGGAGCCGTTTTACACTTTAATCAGATATGTCTAGGAACAACAAATTGCGGTAGTATGTGAAGGTGTAGAATGTTAATCTACCATTTATTTCTTTCGCTTTTTTTCACGCAAATTTAATCCAATTGAAAAGTTTTATGAAATCAAAATTTTATATAAGAAAATGCTTTAACTGATGACTCCTTTTATTTTTCAACTATAAAACAGTCTGCCAAAACTATGGCTCGTATATGGAATTAACAGTATTTGCTGGTGAATGAAACCCTTTAATTTTATTTTATTATTATTTGATTATTATTTATAGTATATTATGAATATAATAATAATGTCATGTGATGAGGAAGTGAAGATGTTTTTTTTTTACTTTTCAGGCGTGCCAGAATAGATCCTATTTACAAATTTATATGAGTTTGTACTGGCATTCATTTCAAATGAGTTTGCATCAAAAATTTACAATGTTCCGCAATCCGGTCCCTGGACTAGACTCGAATTCACATTTCCTCGGTTAATAACTCAAATCCTTGTCCCTATAAATCCCTATAAACCAGAATCCTATATTTCCCAAATCCGATTTCCAAAAATTCTTTCATATCCGTAGGTTCCAAATTAAACTGTACATTTATATCACAGTCCCATCCTAAAATTAAGTTAATAAAAGTCGTGGTTTAAGTATGTTGCATACTACCTACGCACAACCCCAATAGGTGGATTTAGAAGCTTTCCATGTCTCTCGTAAAGAACAAATAAATAAATAGTATTTTATCACTTTAGGCCATATTTTTCCAAAGCATTTTTTTAAAATTAATTATAGAAATCCCTTTTCGTTTAACAGACAACTGAGCACTATATACTATTGAAAAATTCGGTAGTATTACAGGACGGAACACTCCTAATCATTTTGAGTATATGCATTTTAAATAGTTAGTCGTCAACTGTCCTACATAATACTAGTAACAATGTTAATTTTGCATATAAGACTAAGAGTCAGAGGGTAATAAAATTATAAAAGTTCTTTACCGTTATAAAAGAAAATTGCAATTCATCATATAAAAATAAGTGTATTCATTTAATAGCTATGCATAACGGTAATATTTGTCAAGATATAATTTTTTTGGTCCTCTGTAGTAAAAAGATGTAGCTTAGAACAAGGGTTGGGACAGTTAATAGCAAATTGCACTATAATCAATTAACACAATATTTCTATAGCTCATTCTTAATTATATGAAACTTTCGTTGAATATTTCTATTCTTAAACCAGAATTTCAATTTTATAGTTACCACTTATGTAGAATTTAAAAATACACAATACAGAATAAAATATGACATATAAGTAGTTCATAAAAGTTTCCAGTCTCCAATGATTGTGTCATTGAAAAAGATTGAAATATTTCAGCATGTGAATTGATTTTATGCAATCTAACGCATTAGTGATCTTTAACTCTAATATTCTTAAATTATGAGTAATATGGTAACTGTAAACTTATTTTGGGGGGCAAGTCATTAGAAAAATGCTAAATCTAGTGTAATCGAAAGTTATTTACTTTTAAAAATATTTATAAATTGCAACTAATTATCAAAAAAAAAAACCAAAATTCTATAAAATATTATAATTTTTACAAAATTGATTTCTTTCTTTAATTTTATTACAAAAATTTATCAATTTCAAATTAAAAGAAGTTTTTTGATTGAAATTTAAACCGTTATTTCTAAATAACAAAAAAAAAAAAAACTTAAAAGTAGGTATGTAAAAAAAAAAAAAAAAAAAAAAAAAATTTAGTCAATGAACTTATAAAATATTGCTAATATTATGTTTATGAAAAGCTTAACATGAATAATTAATATCGGCTGCTTTGTCAAATCTGTAAAATCGATGACCTCAAAACATAAAATAAAAAAAAAAAATAAAAAAAAAAAAAAATTCTATTATCTATGATTTATACTTTTGATTTTACAAAATTGATTCAAATTATAATTTTATTTCTAATAAATTAATAATTTTTTTTTTTTTTTTATATTTATTAATTAATTAATTAAATAAAGTAAAGTACCGTATGCTTACAGTTTACAGTTTTCCAAATCTCAACATATTGGATTTAAAGGAGATGTAAAGTGAATAAATCATTATTAGAATCACTATCATATTAGCAAATCTAACTACAATTTGAATATGTGAGTACAGAAATAAAGATTAGGAAATTCACAACATTTTGAACCCTTTTCATAACTAATTATTCTTTACCTCGTTCTTTTACAGAAACCTAATTATACCCGTATGAATATATAGTCAAAGGGTATAATAAATTTACCATTACGTTTGTGACGCAGAGAAGAAGAGGGGGTAGATATAGGCTCAAGTGTATGGATCGGATCAGAATCGAAAAATAAATCGATTTAGATATGTATGTCCGTCTGTCCGTCCGTCACCACGATAACTCAAAAACTAAAAGAGCTAGGATCTTGAAATTTTTAGATGAATTTATTTTTAAGAAATAATTTAATTATCCTAAATAAAACATTATAAATAACTTTTTTGTATTCATAATCTTATACAAAAGCTCTGGCAGAGGAATCAACGGCTTAGTGAATATAACGATTAAAGAAACTGAAGCCTGGTCTAAAGAGACTTGGAAAATACCCTATACTCCTTAAAGGAGTAGAAAAAGTAAAAAAAAAATTACTGCCCTAGCATATTACGTTTGTGCCACTGGAAATAGGACTAGATGGACTATTTGTTTCAATTGAATCAGATTATTGCATTAGAATATTCATTGAATCAGATTAGAAAACTCTTATGTCGCAGGGTGTCTGGAGAAGTTTATAACGAACATAAAATTGTTTTGGTGTATAGTATGGTCATTTGAATACATGTTTTAATTGGCATATTTCGTTGGTATTCAACAGTTGGTGCAAGTATTAAAACTTCTTTGTTTTTAAATGAAAAGGGTTTGATCGATCGACTTTAAAATTTGTATACGTGTTCCGTATTGAGAAAAGAGTTAACTCTATTAATAGGCTTGGAATTTGTTAACCAATGCCGGGCCGACAATTGTCCGAAACAAATTTTGGAATCAAATCACATCCAATTTTTCGTAGTACTGTTTGGCAAAAGAGAAAGTCTCAAAACATTTTTGGTTGAGTTCCCCTAACTCATTGCGGTACAGCGGCTTTTTGCAGAATTTTTCGTTACTTTACTCTAAATTAGAAACGGTTTGATTGGTTGACTCCAAATTTTGTATGCGTGAAACACCTTGAAATTAAGTTGAGTCTGTTAACAGGCTTGGTGTTTGGTAACACGATTAGTCAAAAAAAAATTTTTGCAAGTAAATTACGTCCAATTTTGGGAAGTGGTTAGTACTTCTTTGAATTACAGATAGTTTAAAAAATTTCAAGAATAATCCTAGAAAAATCGTTTTAAAAAAATTGCTTTAATACATTTTAAAATTAAGATTTACACCATGTGTAATTTTTGTATTAACTTTTTGCAGTAACATCAATTTAAATTAAAACTCCATTTAGAAGCGTAGCAACGCGCACCGGGTATTAGTTAGTTTATAATAAAATCAATTGTATCTATTGAATATCTAAAACATTTCAAAATTTTAGAAGGCCTTGTACTATCTCATGTTTATATCTTATGTTAAATTCATTAAGATAAATTCTAATAATAAGAATATAATTATAATACAGGGGTGGCCAGCTATACTAACTTTGGGAGCCACATTTACAAATTAATATTTTAAGGAGCCATTTATATATTAAAAAACAATACATATATATAGGGTTAATCTAAAATAATTTGAATCAGTTTAAATTTAAAATTTAAACTGAAAAAGTTTTTTTTGCGTAAATTAGTAGGCGTTAAATAGTTTTTTTTTCTAAATTTAACTGTTAATATATTTTTAAAGTAAATTCTTTTTGCTGGTGTAGATTAGTAGGTTTGCGTGTGTTACTCAGTAGTTTTTTAAAATTCCTCTAGTTAAGTTGTGGTTATATTTGTGAAAATTATAATAAAAAAAAAAATAAAAAGTAATTATGCTGTCTGGAAAACGCAAATATGAAGACGAGAACAGGAAATTTAAGGCGGAGTGGGAAGAGGATTTTGTTTTTGTAGAATGTAATGGAAAACCGATGTGTCTGATATGTGAAGTATTGTTGTCACAGTTCAAGGTCAGTAATCTAAAACGGCATTACGACGTAAATCACTGTTCTTTCAGTCAAGAATTTCCTGCTGGTAGCGACCGAACGAAAATATTGTCTTTAAAAACAAAACTTAATCAACAAACAAAAGTTATGTCAATGTTTATTAAAGAGGCAGATATAACAACAGAGGCCGGATTTATTATGGCGTTCAATATTGCTTAAAAACAAAACTTAATCAACAAACAAAAGTTATGTCAATGTTTATTAAGAGGCAGATATAACAACAGAGGCCGGATTTATTATGGCGTTCAATATTGCTTAAAAACAAAACTTAATCAACAAACAAAAGTTATGTCAATGTTTATTAAGAGGCAGATATAACAACAGAGGCCGGATTTATAATGGCGTTCAATATTGCTAGAACAAAACGGCCCTACACAAAGGGAGAATTCATAAAAAAAAATATTGCTCAAGTTATATCTGTTTTAGATCCAGAAAATAAAAAATTGATTGAGCAAATCCCTGTATCCAGGCATACTGTGGAAAGGCGAATTTCTGTTATTAGCGATGATATCATAAATACCTTGCAAAATGATGTGATAAACTGCTCAGCCCTGAGTCTAGCTTTAAACGAATCCACAGACATTGAAGATACACCTCAACTTGCCATATTTGTTCGTTATGTAACAAATATGTAGATGTCAAAGAAAAACTGTTAAACCTTGTTGCACTGAATGATACGACTAAAGGTTCAGATATAAAAAACGCTCTGATGTTATACTGAAAAAAATTTCTGTACCGATTAAAAAGCTAGTCAGCGTTGCAACTGATGGCGCCCCAGCTATGAGGGGTTCTACTAACGGGCTTTTGGGGCTTTTAAATGCTGACGCATTTTATCTTAATTTTATCCCAGTACATTACATTATTCATAGGGAACACCTTTTAGCCAAATATTTTAAATATGACAATATTATGAACGTAGTTTTAAAAATCGTCAACTATATACGATCAAGTGCTAAAACTCATCGCCAATTCAAAGCCTTTATACAAGAAATGGAAAACGATGAGCTTCCAGATGATGTATCTTGGCTTTGTTTAGTAAGGTGGCTCTCAGTAAGCAATGTTTTAACAAAATTCTATAATTTGATGGAACCAATCAAACAACTCGTCAATGAAAAAGGAAAAAGGAATTTTTCCCGGAACTTGAAAATACCAAATGGTTGTTAGATATGGCGTTCTTCACGGATATTTTTCAGCACCTACAATCACTAAATTTATCTCTGCAAGGACATAATAAACTTATTTCTGATTTGACACAGAAAGTATTCAGCTTTAATAACAAATTAAAACTGTTCGAGAAAGATCTTGTTTCTAAAACTTTCATTCACTTCACGTGTGTCAGTAAAATTTTACAAACTTTACCCGGATATGACATAATAGTTCCAGATTACGTATACAAGCTTCACCTACTAGTAGAAGATATAACCGAGAGATTCTGTGATTTAACAGCACTTACTTGTTGATATTTTGAAGAATGGCTGTCCTATATTACCGCCAATTCCGTCGGATATAGCAGCTGTAGAATTAGAGCTACTGGAGCTCCAAGAAGATGAAGTGTTGAAGCAAGTAAAACAGAATAATTGTTCAATTATTGACTTTTGGAAGCAGGTTCCGGAACAGAAATATCCTAAAATCAAAGATTGTGCGCTCAAGTTAATATCTATTTTCGGTACTTCGTATTCTTGTGAGTCGTTGTATTCAACACTTAAAAATAATTATCATTTGTTAAAAATAAATATCGGTCGGTTTTAACTGATAAGCATTTAACTGAGCTGTTGCGAACTGCCATAACAAGTCATCAACCAAACTTTAAGCGACTAACTGCTAAAATGGACAATATCTGTAAGGCATCAACAAGCAAATCTAACTTCTAAATATTTTCTATAATTTTCTTATTATTTCTTTGTTTTATATAAATTTGTAAGAAGAAATGAAATAAATTTTTTTTTATATATTTATAACAAAAAATTTAATTTTTTTTTATTTATTCTATAAAAAAAAAATGTTATAGGAATTATTAAAAAGTTTGCATAAGAGCCATTCCAATCGACGTCAAGAGCCGCGTTATGGCCACCTCTGTTATAATATATCCCTTCTGTTTCAACATTTAACTTTCGTATACACATCCTTCACGCCCCTTAAAAAGAGTAGAAAGAAGAAAAAATTGTCCATTTTCTGAGTAAAAATCCTATTAAATTATAATATTTAATTTTGGCACTTTTATTATTTCATTAAGTTATTAGGGCACGAAAACATTTGAATACTTTACCAATTGTAGGAGGTATTAATTAATTGGATTAAAATTATGGTAGCTGGAAAGGAAAATATTTAAATATATTTTAATAATTTAGGACGTTATAAATAAACTAATTTAATATTATTTAATATATTCATGTACAGAATGTCTCGAATTCAGAGGTCAGAAAGAGCGGTGATGATAGAGAAGTTCATAACTTACAGAAGATTCGTTAAATATCAGTAGCTAGCTAAAATATAGATTTCATTATCCTGCCTCAACTTAATATTGTCTTAGTTGAAGTGAAGTGAGGGTTCTAATCCAAAAAATATAGATAATTTCATTGTTTTTTTTTTAAATAATTTTAATTTTGCATAAAAATCCGTTATTAATGTATATACCAATTTTATTTTCCCTTTAAAATCCCATATTTCTTAAGTTATCATATTTTTCACATATCTCTTACTGTTTTCGAGATAATCTTCATCGCACACATATTCGGTCTAATGCATATAATTAAACTTAAACTAAAATATCAGGTTTTCAAACAAAAACTACGAGTTAAAACGAAGGATTTGTTTAAAGATTGGGATTTGGGTTCACACTCAGTTTTATGGATTCAATCCCAAACCTCTTCGCAATTGTGAATCTCTAAACATTAACTTGCAAAATTTTTATGGAAGTATATTTATAGTTGATGTTTATAAGATAATTATTATTGACATTTTTCTGAAAATTCCTTTAGAAATAAAAATATAATTTAAAATTGAAAAAACATTACTTATTTTTTGAAAATATTCAATTATTCGTGTTATATTAAAAAATTTTCAAATACAATTTTTTTTGTTTTTTTTTTTTTTTTTTGTGAGTGTAATGAATTATTAAATGACCAATTATCAGTTTATATGTTTTTAAACCAGTTTCAACCTACTTAACCAAAACGACGACGTTTGGTCTTTTTGCCACCACGACGACGTTTGTTACGACGACGACGTTGTGCAGCTCTACGTTTTAACATTCTGCGTAAACGGCTTGTGCGACGACGATTTTTCCCTCTACGGAATCTGGCTTTGCGTAAGACACGACGACGACGCATTGCTGCCCTTCTACGGTTACGGCGATTTCTCATTTGTGTTTTTCTGCGACGTCTGTTTGCTGCACGTTTGCGTAATCTCATTGCACGTCTTTGTCTTCTTTGATTTCTTCTACGTACGAGTCTAAGTCTACGACGACGGTCTCTGGCCAGTCTTCTTTGTTGCCGTCTTCTATTAGCTGCAGCTTTTCTCTTTCGGAGATCCCTCCTTCTTTGTGTTGAATGACGTTTATTCAAGTTTGTTATTACTCGACGATTTTGTTGCTTTTTAATTTCTTCATCTCGTAATCTTTTTTGCCTAAGTTGAGCATCTTCTTGGTCCTTGCGTCTGGCACTTTGTTCTTGTCTAATTAATTCACGAACTTTTTGTTGTTCTTCGCGAATAATATTACTTTGGCGGCGTCTTTCTTTTAAAATCTGTCTACGTAATTCAGCGGCTTCCTTTTCTGCTTTAAGTAAACGACGTCTATCTCTACGGGTTAGCTGACGTTCAGATGCGGCAGGTGCATCATTGTCAATATTTTGATCCTGTTCCTCTGTTATTGGAGTAACAAATGCTACTCCATTTTCGTTTCCTTGATTTAAGTCAAAATCTTCGTCATCATCATCATCATCCATACCATCATCCAGTAAATCTTCCTCATCAATTTCATCAAATTGATTACGTCTCCTACTAAAATTATCATCTAAATCATCGAAATCGTCATCGAAAACAGGGCGACCTCTAGATCCTGTTAACCCAGTCAATGAAGGTGATGTTAAGAAATCTACTAATGATTGTCGATTTTGATTTGGTCGTCCAAATCGTTGTCCACTTACTGAAGCTAATGCTATCAGAAGTAATAAAAGGCTAATGTAATGAATTTTCATATTGTTAAGAACAATTTTGTTTCATGATTTAAAAAAAAAATGAAAAAATGGTGATTTGTTTTTTGATGGAATGCTGTGTGTACTGATAAAACTTCAGCCTGTATCGTCTTTTATATCCAAAAATTTTCTTAATTTTCATTAAGAATTAAGAATATCAAAAGAATAAAATATTATAATAATAAATATTTAAAACGCTAAATATTTTCGAAAATGCAAATTAGTGTTAAAACTTTCGTAATTAGTATTAGCAGAATTACGAAAAAAGATAAAATATCAACAACATTATATTCGAAAATCTTATATGTATGTGTCTTATTTTAAAATTGTTGTAAACTATCTAAGGAGCAAAAAATAATACAAATACTAGTAATTTTAAGTTTGTGTTTGTATTTTTTTATTGGTGCTCAAATGTTGAAAAAATAAGAAGAAAAACAAACTGAAGATTAATTTAAACCGTTATCTTTTCGAGATTTTACAAATTAAACGTGCAAAAATAAAACAAAAACTTAAAAGTAAAGTAAAGTATTGTATTCATGTATAAAAAAAATTTTTACTAATAGGTTTAAAGAAATTTTAAATTAATTCTGAATTTCTTGTAATAAAATTTTGTTTAATATATCAACATATAAAGTATATCATATATCCTAGGGTCCGTAAAATTAACATTATACGTTATGTCAGTTTAGGGTCAATTGTGAATAATCCTATGGAAAATGCAAAAGCTATGGCATCTATTCGAACCTTTTTCAGAAGAATAACTATATTTCGTGATTAAACCTAACTACTTTTGACAAAATTTCAAATACACAGCTTCATTAAATATTTAGTTTTGATCACATTAGAAAAGAAGTTGTATGGCAGCTGCGCAATTTCGTTGAATGAATTGCTGACGGACGGACGGACATACATAGATAGATCGATTTATTTTAGATGCTGATCCGATACGTAGCTTTGACACTATATCTAGCTCGCCTAGATCGATGCGACAAACAGAGAAGTAATTTTAATATACCCGTGCCCTGATTTGTATATCATATTGTATTCTAATGAATTTTAATACTAAAGCCAGCTTTCGTATAAAAGCGACTTTCTTTTATTACAGAACTTGCGATTTTATTCCTTGTCTAATGCAGCTCCCTGCTTGATGTCAACCAAATTTTAAAATACTTTAATACTATTCGATGTTGCAATCCGTGTGGATAAAAAAAAAAAACCTTGAAAATGCATAAGTTGACATAAATTGTTTGACCTAAATGATTATGCAGTTCTTTTACTATTTTAAATTATGCACCTCAGTCGTGAACATTTTCTCCTAAATAAAGTTATTAAACTTAGTTGTTCCATTTTCTTCACTAATTATTCAATTTTAAATTATTTGAACTTTTGGGAGCACTTGTGAGTCTAACATATAAAATTTATTAAAAGAAAGATTTAAAGATTTTTTTAAGTGCAATAGAAGCCCATTGATAGGCAATTGATATTAAAGCATCTGTTTAGGTTAACCGAAATTTACGTATTCAATTTGCAGATATAATCCTAAATGAATAAATCGCAAAAAAATTAACTAGTTATGGAAACTACTCCTTTGTATCTTCCTGAATTATTTAGACAGATTTTAAAAGAAAGAAGTCGACAAAGTAATATTATTCAACAGAAAGTGAAGAACAACAGAAAGTTCGTGAATTAATCAGACAAGAACAAGGCGGCAGACGCAAGGACCAAGAAGATGCTCAGCTTAGGCGAAAAAGACTACGATAAACTTAAATCAACGCCATGCAACACAAAGAAGTAGGGAGATCCGAAGGAGAAAAGCTGCCGCTAATAGAAGATGACAACAAGGAAGACTGGCCAGAAACCGTCTTCGTAGACTTAGATTCAGTTTCTTTGTTTCAAAGCTAAATGGTCATTTGTAAAATTTAGAAATTCTTTCCGGTTTAATTTACACTTTAAGACCCCTCTGCAAGAAAACTCAAAAAATTCAATTGATATTATTCCATATATGTTAGACTCCGGGCAAAATTTTTCAGCTTAAATAAACCATTTTACGATTAAATTTTTAATGAGCAAGAGATACATAATCTTTTATTCATATTTTGTATTCGATTCTTAGTTGGTGCTAGTTATAATATCACCTTATTGATCCTTAATTTCAACAAATTAAACTTGGTTGCTCTTTTGATTACACTTAATTAAGGGCTTTCTCTTTCGCAAGCGAATGAATTGACTGTTTATTCTCCTTTAGATTAGATGTAGTTTTATTGAGTAAAAGCCTCAAAAAAAACTGGGGGAGAGGTTTATGGGTTCAGAAAACTGGAGGGAAAACTAAAAGAGGTTTATGGATTCTTTCATAATGTTTTAGATAATTTTAGTATAGGGCATTGACTTGCTGATTTAGACTAGGCTTCAGTTTGTTTAATCATAATATTCACAAAGTCGTTAGTTACTCGGCTGTAGCTATTGTTTAAGATAGCGATGATAGCTATTATTTAAGATAGCAAAATCGTTATTATGCAAGAGCCATCATCGCTATTGAAATCCAATCAGTTTCCTCGACGGGTTCGAGTAGCTTCCATACTACTTCTTCTATGTAATCTTATGTAAGCATTACTCTATTCATTATACCTAAGAAAGCCGGGTGTCTGAAATTTTCTTAAAAGTGGTTAAATTTAATTACCTATATTTGCACAAAATCTGATTGATGTAATGTAATTTGTTTGGAAAGTGCCTTATAAGTTTTATTCACAACTCTGAGTTTATTAAAGTGTGTATATGAAATTTAGCTCAAAGTAGTGAAATGAATGATAAAAACGTTTATATTACGTTTCTGAAATTGATACAGTCTACTCTACATTATTCTTCGTTTTTAGTATATGTACTTTAAGTCTATATATTGTCAACAACGGTGGGTTGTAGGATAAAAGACCCAAACTATAATTATTCATTACTAAAGTTTCATCTCAATTTTTTAATTAAATCATGTATAATATATTATATCTCTTATAAAAGCTCAATTTACAAATTTTTGAATGTTCTTCTTCTTATATGGCGCTACATTCTGCTGTCTAGTCTTGGCTTCCTTTTTTGAATATTATGACTAAGCAATAACAGGCACTCCTAAATAAATTAAATAAATCATAACCAATATTTAAGAATATGAATTGGGACTAGGAATCTTGCAGATTGGAGATTGAAAATATGGAATCCATTTAAATTATCAATTTTAGGGGAACACGTGTAATGGAATACGACTCCATAATCACTACATGCGACACGAATTTTCCTTCAGTTGTGTGATTAAAAACACAACTGTTTATTTTATTTTGAGTTATCTAGGATGAAAGAGCCCATCTGTTTTGGTCATTATTGAATCTTACGTTTGTCGAGAAATGCTGTTCTTGTATAAGCTAAACCAAATATTTCATAGTATGTGTTAAATTAATGTGAATTGATTTAAAAATTGAATTACATATCGTAGCTTTATCAGGAAACAAAATATTGGACTAAATAAATCTTAGCAGCTGTTGTAGTAAACATTAAAATAATAAACCACTTCCAAAAATGGATGGAAACTACCTTTAACTTTAAGAGAATACTTTAAATATAAATGTACAGTTCTGAGGATTAGAATTAAAATAGGAATTTTTGACAGTGTGAATCAGCAACTATAAATCATGAAGTATCAAAGTAAAAATTTGCAGTGATATGGTTATTCAAAATTTCAGTTAAATAACCATAGCAACCTAAAGTTTTAAACACTTGCCAAATGTAATTCATCGCGCTTGATTCGCTTTTTAAACTGCGTACAAAAAACTTTTAAAATACGTTCTAATATAAAACTTCTTTATTAAAATTATTTTTATAATTTTCAATACAAGTGATAAATAAGTAATATACAATATATAACATATTAAATTAAACACATATCATATAGAATATTTACCGTTATTTAAGTGATAGTATTTTTCAAGTTCTAATGAACTGAAGTGATATGGCAAAAACTAATGGCTTAATAAAAAAAAAACATATTGTTTTAAACTTCTATTAAAAATTACAGGTGTTTTCATTATTAATGAAATACAAGTTTTAATATACATACTAGTATCGCCCTGTGCTCGAAATTCGAGCTATTTTTGCTTTTAAGTTAACATATAAAATTCGTTTTGTGTAAATTATATTAGACTATACATAATAAAAATTATGCCAACAGTGTTGTCAACAATTCTTGCGCTTGAAATTTGCTTAAAAAAAATTTATAATTTTTCTTAATTATTAAAACGTTGTTAAGTACCGATTTTTGAGTTTTATTTCTATAGCTTAAGTCCCTTTAAAGAGAGGATAAATTGGTACAGTTAAATTAAATTAAAATTCTAAATACATATAAATATTATTCTAATAAATACATATTTCTAAACATATACATATATTTATTGAAGTCAAAAACCCAATGCTGTCCTTCATATAGCGAACTGTATTTTTTTCTAAACATTTTAGTACGATATGAACTATGTTGTACGTATTCTGTATCCTAATTAAAAAACTCTATGAATACATAATATGTACAACAAAATATAACATATCATAATTCATAAGTTTAGTAATTAGTATTATATTATATTGAAGCTGCCAGAAGTACAAATAATAGTCAAGTTGACCGAAGTCCTTTTTTAAATTTCAATCTTAAGATTTATAGCAAAAAAAAAAGTTTTTCAATAAATCAAAGAATAAATTTTTCCTACCCTTTTTTCATTTTTAAATTTAATAGCTACATAGGTAAATTTTTACTACAAATGTATGCCTATTTAAAAATAAAAAATCTGAAAACATGCGAAAAATGATTCTGAATTGCTTAATTTACTTTATACATTTTTGTCTAGTTTATTTATTTTATATTTCCTAAGTTTTTTATTGACAAAAATATATTTCTATACATGGTCATGAGCCATGACTCATAAGTTTCTTAAAACAAATAAATATTATTGCTTTTATTCCTTTAAGAGGAGTAAACTCTTTTCTACTCTCAACTATTGCCAGCTATTTCAGCCCTTGTAAAAGAGTATATGACAGAGTAGATAAATAATTTCCGGCAGATGGCTTTAATTAAAATTCTCTTGAATAGGTTATGTTAAATCATATTTTTTATTCGATAACCAATAAGCACTTACCGCCTTCCATATTAAAAAATATTCTTTATATTTATATCAGCAATAAACCTTATTTTTTTCACTTTATTAATATTTAAATACTATTAAATATAATTAACTTCTCAAATGACAGGTGGTTTTAAAATTTCAAATATATATATGATGATAATCTGACAATTATGTACTCCTGAAACAAAAATTAGCGTTCCATTTACAAACTACGCCTATCTAATCTTCTTGTACACTTTTTGATATATAACATTCGTTCGTTTTGTCAAAGTAAAACTAAAAATAGTTTTTTTAATTATAAAAAAACATTATTCGATGTTGAAAGTGTGAAATAAACTTTTCAATTATTAGAATGAAATCTAAAACATACGACGTACAATTTTTATACGGCAGTACGTCAATACGTCTGTCTACATATCCATTATCGGTAAACCGATACGCGCGTACAATATTTAATTTTGAATGTTTTAATTTAGTACCTACAAAAAATATTTTTAATTTCATATTATAGGTATTTTGAATATAAGATATTTTTTAATAAAAATTATTGTAAAAAAATATTACTTTTTAAAACATAATATTAGAAATATAAGAAAAACCAATAATAATATTTTTATACATTTTGTCAATATTTGTAAATTTTAAAAGTTCGAGATACAGTACATTGAGTTACGCGTATTTTCGCTGCTCTAATGTAAATTTATGAACCTATTTATTTCTCAATTTTTTGACAGAAATTATACGCTGCGCGCTTTTATTTAGGTTAGGACCTAAGAAAGAAATAACTTTTTTTGAGAAAGATAATTTTTTTAGTTTTGCAAACATATTGTACCTACTGTAGGTATTTTTAATTTATTTGAATATTCGTATGTTTTAAACTAAATTATTTAAAAAAATGTTATTTTAAAATATTTTATTTTTAAAATTTAATCGCAGCAGCATAAGAAAAAACAATTACAATATGTATTTTTATACACTTTGTCAATTTTAAAATTTTAAAATTTAAAATTTAAAACGTCGCGTATGCTTTCATGTAAATTTTTTTACGTAACTAATTATTTCAAAATTTTTTGACAGAAACTGAATGCCGTACATGCTGATTTTTGCTAATCCATAAGAAACAAATCATTTTTCTTAAGAAATATTATTTTTTTTTTTTAAGTTTCTGCATATTTCAGAATTCGGTTTTTAATTTTACAAAAAACTTAACAAAAAGCAACCACAATTTACAATTTACAAAAAATTTTTTTTTTAGTACCTACTGTATTATAATAAAAAACAACAAAAACAAAATACAGTACTTTTCGGTTATAACGACCATTATGGGACTGAAAATATTCGTCGTAATAAACGAATGTCGTTTTAAAAGAATGCTGTGAATTTTGAAAAATTAGTATAAGACTTGAACATTGTAGAATGTGCTGATTCTAGAATGGGCACTTCGAACTCATTTGCTAACATTTTATTTGATGTGACAGCCTCAAGCCTATGTATAGTGCTTTTTCTTCTATTGATATTTTTTTTGTATTTGTGATGCGTTATTATGATTGTTTTTATATTCAAAACTAAATAAAAAACACTTAATTAATCGCCAAGCAGCATTATTAGATATAATAAGTTTAAATAAAAGAAATATCAATGTAATAAAAAACTTACATTTTTAGGTAAAATTTAATTCTTTATCAAAAAGTGTAAAGTTTATTATAATTGAAATTGAACCGAGTTCGTTATAAATGAAAACTACTGTATAAACCAAATGTATTGCTTTCATTTCGAACAGCTCTCATTTAAATTCATGTACCTATTTATTTGTAAATTTTTTGACAGAAATTATACGTCAACTTTTATTTCAGTTGAAGATTATTTTTTAGTTTTTTTGCAAACATTTATAGGTATTTTCAATTATTTGGAATGTATGTTTTTTAAAAAAAAAATATTATTTTAAAATATTTTATTTTGAAAACTTAATCGTAGCAACATCAGAAAAAACAATTATTACAATATTTTTATACGCTTTGTCAAATTTTAAAATTTTAAATTCCGAAGTACAGTACATAACATACCTACTTATTTTTTTAAAAATTTTTTGACAGAAACTGCACGCCGTATGCATTTATTCTGGTTAATTCCTAAAGAACACATAATTTTTCCTAAGGAATGTAATTTTTTTGTTTCTGCAAACATATAGCAAAAAAAAAAATACAGTAAAGCTCGCTTATAACGACCATGTAGAGACAGAAAATATTCGTCGTAATAAAAAAATGTCGTTTTAAAAGAATGCTGTGAATTTTGAAAAATTAGTATAAGAATTGAATATTGTAGATTGTGCTAATTCTAGAATGGGCAATTTGAACTCATTTGCTAGATTTTTATTTGATGTGTCAGCCTCACCTCTATGTTTATAGATGTAGTATATATGCTTTTTCTTGTAATGAAATTTTTTTTGTATTTTTGATGCATTATGATTTTTTATTATATTCAAAAATACATATAAAAATACTAAAATAATCACCGAGCAACATTATTAGATATAATAAGTTTAAATAAAAGAAATATCAATGTAATAAAAAACTTACATTTTTAGGTAAAATTTAATTCATTGGCAAAAAGTGTTACGTTTATTGTAATTAAAATTGAACCGAGTTCGTTATAAATGAAAAGTACTGTATAAACCAAATGTATTGCTTTCATTTCGAACTCATTTTTTTCGTTCACTTTTTATGATAAAGAAAAAACAAAAACAAAAAAAAAATTTTAAAAAAATTTAAATCTCCTTGTTCATTGAATATTGAACTAAACAAAAAAAAAGAAAGATATACATAAGTCGGCGCCTATAATCTTTTGATTTAGATTTAGCTGCGAGTTAAAACCGAAAATGAATTACTTTTACACAGAAAGTCGGCGCATAATATTAGAGTCATAAGCCTCAACTTTTAAAAGCGTGACCGTTAAATTCAAATTTACGTTAAATTAAAGACGGATTTTCACCTGAAAAAACTCAATATTCTAAAAAAAAATATCATTGTCCTATGAAAACAAAAAAAACCTTTATTTTGGTTTTTGTTTCATTAAAATTGGTCAAATAGTTTGCTCTAAAAAAGGATGTTTATATTTGTATGGGAAAAAATAAGCCGATTAAATATTATGATATATATATTTGTTTTTTGTCGCTTAACTAACGGACCTAATTCGCTAACGCATTAAATTTTGACAGCCAAAAAAAAAATCGATTTTTAAAATTCCTACATTAATTAATTTTTTTACTATTTTTAAAGTTCATTGTTTTTTTTTTTTTTGTTCCGAATTCGAATTCAAATTAAATTTGTAATTCCATAGATATTCTTTTTAAATTATGTTAATATTATATTTAAGAATTAAAAAAATTTCAAATTAGTTAATTTTAATCAATTGATGTGTTCATTCATTAATAAAGATGAGTTTGAATAATTAATTTAAATTTTTTTTTTTTTTTTGGTTTTTGCTAATCGACTAGTCGTTGTTTTAAAAACTCCGCTAAGGTTCAATTACCCTTAATCTATTTTAAAAAGTGTTAAATTCTTAGAATGAAAATATATTTAATATTTTTACGTAAATCATAGTAAATATTTGTGACTAGTGTAGAAAAAAAATAAATAGGGGGGTCATTTAACCCACATATTAAATGGCAAAAAAAAAAAAAATAAATAATGTTGTTGTTTTTTTAAAAACTTTTTTAAATTTTGTAACATAAATTCAAATTTCGGCTGTTTTTTGTTTTGCTAATTTATTTTAAAACATAACATAGCATAAATATGATGGCATGGCATAGACATTAGATTAGACATTAGAGTTAACAAAAAAAAAAGTTCTATAGGCTTAAAATATTTTTTTTTTTTTTTATTAAATGATTTAATTGATAACCTTTTGCCGTTAGATGTTCTTATAAAATATATTAGAAAATGATAATTTAAACGCTTTTAGTGCTATACATTTAAGCCTAATATTTTAGAGAAAGTTTTATGTATCTATAGGAATTATATTTGAAAATGTTGTAAGAAAAAGAACATAATTATTAATTAGTTTTGAAATGTATATATTATTATAATGTAATCTAAATTTAAGGATCAATCAGTTAAATAAATGAAAACAGTCTTGCCATATATCACCAAAAATGTACCTATAGTTGTATTTTGTGACATTAGTATAAAATTTATATTAAAACGAGGATGAGTGTAGTAGAGTAAACTGTGTCAACTCTGGGATACCCGTATGACCGTAACATATACATTATATCATCCGGTTAATTACTTTTGGCTTTATTAAGTGTAGTGGAATACTCATATAAAATAAAGAGTTGAATGGAGCTACTCGAACTCTCTGTTGTAGACCATCCAAATTTTGCAGAAATTTTGGCCATTACACTAAACAATTGTTGGCAAAAATTCAGACACCCAGCTTCATTAGGTGGAGAGTAATGCTCATATAAAATAAGAAGTTGTATGGCAGCTACTCGAACCCACTCCACTAGACCAACCAAATTTTTGCAGAAACTTTGGCCATAAAACTAAACTACTTTTGGCAAAATTTCAGACACGCAGCTGTAATAGGTACAGAGTAATGCTCATATAAAAAAAGAAGTTGTATGGCAGCTACCCGAACCCATGAACCAAAATGGCTGGATTTAAATAGCGATGACGGCTATTGCAAAAAAACGAATTTGCGAAAATTTCAAGATCCTAGCTCCTTTAGTTTTTGAGTTATCGTGCGGACGGACGGACGGACAGACGGACGGACGGACGGACATACATAGCTAAATCTATTTATTTTTCGATTCTGATCCGATCCATACACTTGAGTCTATATCTACCCCCCCTCCTTCTCTGCGTCAGAAACGTAATGGCAAATTTATTATACCCTTTGACTATATAGTCATACGGGTATAACGAGGAAGAGTGTAGTAGAGTAGACTGTGTCAACTCTGGTATACCCGTATGACCGTTATATAAACATTATATCCTTATTATTATAAACATTAATTACTTTTGGCAAAATTTCAAACATACCAGCTTTATTAGGTGAAATATAATGCTCTTATAAAAGAAGGAGTTGTATGGCAGCTACTCGAACCCTCTGCAGTAGACCAACCAAATCTTGCAGTAACTTTGGCCATTACACTAAACTATTTTTGGCAAAATTTCAGACACCCAACTTCAATAGGTATAGAGTAATGCTCATATAAAATAAGAAGTTGTATGGCAGCTACTCGAACCCCTTGCAGTAGACCAACCAAATTTTGCAGTAACTTTGGCCACTACACTAAACTATTTTTGGCAAAATTTCAGACACCCAACTTCAATAGGTATAGAGTAATGCTCATATAAAATAAGAAGTTGTATGGCAGCTACTCGAACCCTTTGCAGTAGACTAACCAAATTTTGCAGTAACTTTGGCCATTACACTAAACTACTTTTGCCAAAATTTCAGACACGTAGCTGTAATAGGTACAGAGAAATACTCACATAAAAAAAGAAGTTGTATGGCAGCCACCCGAACCCATGGACCAAAATGGCTGGATTTAAATCAAAAACACGAGTTTGCGAAAATTTCAAGATCCTAGCTCCTTTAGTTTTTGAGTTATCGTGCGGACGGACAGACGGACGGACGGACGGACAGACGGACGGACGGACGGACAGACGGACGGACATACATAGCTAAATCGATTTATTTTTCGATTCTGATCCGATCCATACACTTGAGTCTATATCTACCCCCCCCCCCCCCCCCCCCCCCCTCCTTCTCTGCGTCACAAACGTAATGGCAAATTTATTATACCCTTGGACTATATAGTCATACGGGTATAAACACACATCTTACAACTTAAACCTAAATTTATACCACTGCGTTTATTCCCATCAATCTATGCACAAAGGCGTACATAAAATTTTTAAACACCGCTGACATTGCTTTAGAAAATGTTACACTACGTTTTGGCCTTTAGGAGTACAGGGCTTCCACAAATTCTTTTCACTTACTTCTACTTTGTGTAATGGCTTTCGTTTTATTTATGTCCATGCCTTATTAATTTTTTTTTTTTCTGTATATTGTTCTGTGCCATGTACTTTTAGGTCTTCCATTCTTTTGCTTGTGTCGTTTCACTTTGCAGTTGGGAGATCTTCTTAGAATCTGGCTTATTCATATGTACTTTCTTTTCTTTATTGCTATTTCTATTTGTTTTTGATCAGCAGCTTTCTAATGATTTTCAATGCTTATTCTGCTTGACCAGTGTATTTTGCATATAATTCGTAGGCATTTGTTTACGAATACTTGTAGTTTGTGTGTTTCCTTCTTGTTTACCAGCCTAGTTTCGCTACCCTAAAAGAGCGAATGTATTTCATAAATGCTTGGAATATTTTTAGCTTTATATTTCTTGCTATTTACAATGATCTTCATATTTTCAACATTCTTCCAAAAGTAGCTCTAGCTTTCGTAAATTTGTTGATATTGCCTTCTTTTCTACAACATTCTTGTGGTAATAATTCTCCCTAGAAAACTGAATTTATCTAAATTTTTAATTGATGTATTTTCAAATGAAATTTGTCTTCTGTTGTTTGTGTTTCCTCTAATGATCTTTGTTTTGTGAATATTTATTTCTTAACCATCTTCGGCTGCATAATTGCTAATCTATTAATTCTTGTTTGCACATTTTCATGAGTTTGAGCAAGTAGGCTAATGTCATTAGCATAATTCAATTCTTTCAGTTTCTCTGTGAGATGCATATTTATACCTCCTGAATTATTATTATTAGTTTTAATCATGACTTCGTCAATAGTTATGTAAAGCAGTAGGTAAGATAGTGCGAAACTTTGTATTTGGCAACTCCATTCTTATTTGTTACAAGATCACTTAAGATAGTCTTATAGATTATTAAGAATTTTGTATTGGTCTACATTATTCTGATTATCCTAATTAATTTTTCTAGAACATCCTTTCCTCTGAGTGCTTCCCATATTTCATTTTTAGAGACTTATGAGAGTAAGTCAACCAATGTCATGAAAATTAGCGCATCGAAATCTTTTGATTGTTCCAGGAACATTTTTAATGAGTTCACTTGCTCTGCACATCTTCGTTCTTTACGAAACCAAGCTTGTTATATCCTTAAGACATTTTCGCTATGTTCCTTAATTCTCTCAAAAACAGCTGGGATCAGTATCTTATATATAGCGCTGAGTATAATTTTATTCATCTCAGCAATTTGTTTTCTTTTTTTGTGGAGATTAACAATAATGACTCCATAAAGCATATATGGATATGGAATGACTCCATAAAGCAAATAATTTGGGCAAATTAAGTTCTTAGCCCCATAGTTGTAGCAAATTATGATATCATATTTAAATTAAAACTATGGATATATAAAGTGAGAGGATAAATAAGGCATATAAAATATTTGTTTTTTCTTTTTAAAATTTTCCAATTGTTATTTTAATTAGTTTTATGTTTTTGATAGTAGGCAACTGGCAACCTTGTATTTTGTAATATAGTTTGTTATAAATACAGAATACTTATGTTAATTTAATATGAAAATTATGTTTAAAAGGGTGTAATAACCTTTGTAAAGACTTATTTAAAAAATTTGAGATGGGTACAAAATATTTATCATAGGACAATTAATTAATATTATAAGTCATATGTAAAGAACTTTGGATAAAAACTTAAGATTAATAACCTATGGCGAGTTTAACATTATTGAGTGATCGAAATTAAAAATTTAAAAAAAAAATTTTAAGGGTTTTGTTTCAATAAAAGAAAAAAACTAACTTAACAGTTATTATTAAAAGTTGCGTGTGAAGTTCATTAGTGGATGTAGGAATGGATTTGAGTGATAACCAAGGTTTATTTGATTTTTCAAATATGTAAACTGAATTTCGTTTATTTTTGAAAATTTCTATTTGTATTTACATGATTCATTAGTATACATTATGTAGGGGAACCGAGAGTATTTAACTAGTGAACCCTTGTTAAGATACTTTTTTTTTATTAATTTCAATGATATGCTTTTAGGTCTTCAGAACTGTGTGGATGGCCCCCGACCCACTACTCCAAATGGTCCTAAATTTCAAGGACTCTAAGGACATAGGAAGAGGCACACTGATACCATGTTTGAAGGTTTTATCTTCATTGGTTTCGGAATTATGCTTGTTTGGCCTAAATTCGATGAAAAACTTCTAGGATCCGAACACATGGTCCAATCTCAACCGCACGCAATCCTCGTCATAGTCTCATTACTAGTAACCTACACCACAAATTTCATTATTGTAGCGCCATTAGTTGTTGAGTTGTCCTTATTATACCCTACACCTATAGAATAGGTAAAGGGGTATATTAACTTTGGTATGGTGTTTGTAACCACCTAAAGGAAGCGAGCTAGATATGGAAAAGTATATATATTTGTGATCAGCGTGACCTTCTGAGTCGATATAGCCATGTCCGTCCGTCCGTAGGCACGATAACTCAAAAAATAATGGAGCTATCTTGATGAAATTTTAACTGTAGGTTACTAGGACTGAAAGTACGGCGGGGATTGCTTATGGGCGAAATCGGCCCATGGGTTCGGATTCTGGACCTTTTAATCGGTCCAAAGGCTAACGAACATATATAAAAAATCACGATAACTCAACAACTAATGACGCTATCTTCATCAAATTTGTGCTGTAGGTTACTAGTAATGAACCTACTTTGGGGATTGGACCATGGGTTCGGAACCTAGAACTTTTTGATCAAATTTAAGCCAAACGAGCATAATTCCGAAACCAATGAAGATATAACCTCCAAATTTAGTATCAGGGTGTCCCTTCCTATTTCCTAAGTGTCTTGGAAATTTTAACCCCATTGGAGTAGTGGGTCGGGGACCAGCCACACATTTCCGAAGACCTTAAAGCATATCTTTAAAATTAATAAAGATAGCAACTTGAAAAAATGTAGAAGCTTCATATTTGGCACAAGGGTGTTCTTTACTATCTCTTGCGTGTCCCCCTAATTTTGGATCAATTGGAGTGGTGGTTTAGTACCCCTCTTAGACCTCCCAAGTTTTAAAAGCTTATAATCAAAATTACTAAAAATAGTAACTTAAAATTAAGATAGAACGGTCAAATTGTGTACAAGGGTTAACTAGTATTATAAGTACAGCGCGGACTGTATAAGGGCGAAATCAGAGCAAGGGTTCGGATTCTGAACCTTTTAATCGGTTTCAGGGCTAACGAACATATATTAAAAATCACGATAACTCAACAATTAATGACGCTATCTTCATGAAATTTTGTTCTGTAAGTTATTGGTAATGAAACTACGGCGGCGATTTCGTACGGTGAGGATTGGACAATGGGTTCGGAACTTAGAACTTTTTGATCGAATGTAGGCCAAACTAGTATAATTCCGAAACCAATGAAGATAGAACCTCCAAATTTGGTATTAGGGTGTTGCTTTCGATTCCCTTAGTCTCCTTGAAATTTGAGCCCAATTGGAATAGTGGGTGGGGACCAGCCACTCAGTTCCGAGGACCTTAAAGCATATTTTCGAAATTGATTAAGATAGTAACTTGAAACAAATGTAGAAGCTGAAAATTTGGCACATGATTGTTCTTTACTATTTCCCGCGTGTCCATCTATTTTTGGATCAATTGGAGTGGTAGTTCAATACCTCTCTTAGACCCCCAATGTGTAAAAGCTTATCATCGAAATTAATAAAACTAGTAACTTAAAATTAAAATGTAACGTTCCAATTATGTACAAGGGTTAACTAGTATTGAAAGTATGACGGGGACTGCAATTTGGTCGAAATCGTACCATGGTTGCGGGTCCTGGAACCCTTGAAAAGTTCAAGGGCTAACAAACATATATCTTAAAAACACTATAACTCAAAAAATAATTCCGCTATTTTGATGAAATTTAAACTCTAGGTTACTAGTAAGGAAAGTACCATGGGAATTGGTTCTGGTCGAGTTTAATTTCGAAGCCAAAGAATATATTTCCTATTTCCTATGTGTCCCCGAAATTTAGACTTAATTATAGTGGTTCAGCTATGTTCAAAGGTATATGCTGCATTTATGTAAAATTTATTTTTATATTTAAATGAATTATATGAAAAGGTCTAAATTTGTAATTGTATTTTAGAAATACATTTATTGCATATTTTGCTTTTATAAGCTTTTCTATTAGGTATATAAACTAACCATTTAAAATAATTGCAATTTTGAAAAATTTGGATTATTAAATATATTATGCTTTGATTATCTTTTTATCACAAAATTTAATAATTAGAATTTTTTCATTTTGTAATTGAATTGGAATAAATATATTTTCATTTATTTCAAGTTTTTTTGTTTTTTAATATTTTTAAATAGATAAAGTAGTAAGAATTTGTAATATTTTTTAATAGATAGTGTAATTAGAAAATGTTTTTAGTATTATAAAGTTAATTTGGTTAGCTATGTATTACGATCAAATTAATAACAGCTTTTGTGGTGTTAAAATGACTTAAATTTGAACCAAATAGGTGTAGGGTATTTCTAACTGTTTCTTTACTTGTTTTTTTTATATGTTCGTTGGCCCTTAGAACAATTAAAAGGTCCAGAATCCGAACCCATTGGCCGATTTCGCCCATATGCAATCCCCGCCATACTTTAAGTCCTAGTAACCTACAGTTAAAATTTAATCAAGATAGCTCCATTAGTTTTTGAGTTATCGTGCCTACGGACGGACGGACTTGGCTGTATCGACTCAGAAGAAGGTCACGAGTTATGTCAGGAGTGTTTTGTCTCTGCAAAATTACTGGATTCATTAGTAAACTTGTTCAAAATACGGAGCTATTGTTTCTTCAAAAAGTACATTCGATTCTACATTATTATGTCAGTCAGATACTATTACTATTCCCTGAAGCATTGGTCTTCTATTCTTCCCGAGCCTTAAAATATTAGATTTATTCAAACCAATTTGATATTTTCATCTAACAAGTGCTATTACGAACTCTTATGTGAGTTGTAAAATTAAAAGACAACTTGTAAGATTGTATCAGTAGGTAAGTACTAATTTTTATAAATTTATTTATTTACACTTTATATTTAAATCTATACTATTTATTTAAATTTAATTCATGATAATTGATAATAAATAATCTTAATTGACGAGTTTAATGATATGAAAATGAAGTTATAATATTAATTTATCGAAGTTTTGCGTGTTTTAATTATTATACGTTTTTTATTTGCTCTACGTCCCTTTTTGTTGCGGTTACCATATTTACCATATTTGCGTCGCAACCTTTTTTTCGTATTACGACGTCTATTATAATATCTGCTATTATTATTTCGTCTACGTTTGATACGTTTTAAATTCCCTTTTTTATTATTATTATAACGTCTGCGAATACGTTTAGTTTTTCTCTGCACTTCCCTACCCTCTGGCTTTGAATCTTCTTCAATTCCTGAAGCAGCTCTTGTTCTCAAATATTCTTTATCAATCTCATTAGTTTCAATTTCATTATGGCTGGTAATTTCCCTTTCATCCTTAAGTGTATCAAAAACTCGAACAGCACCTGCTGGTAGAATAATTGCTTGACCATTTGATGTTTTTAACGGAACATAACCAATTATATGTTGTGGATGAATATTTGACTTTTGTAAAACGGAAAGATTAGCCGGCACTAGTACAGCTAAATTAGAAAAGTTTGAACCAATAGCAAACAATACTTTATTATCATCAATATTTTCATTAGGTTCTACACTCTCATCAGACATTGATGATTCTTGATGATTATTATTTGGTGTTGTTCTGTTATTTACTTCAAACTTGTTGGCATTATATTGATTATTTGCAACGAATTTGGCTCTATTTAAATTTAATGGACCTCCATTCAGTAATTCTTGAATATTTTTTACTGGGAAAAATTTAACTGGTGGAATATTTCCGGCAAAATATTTTTTTGCTTCTAAATTAAAAAAAAAAAAAATTTTAATAACACATTTTGGTAGTAAATGAAAAAAACTTACCTAAGGATGTGCCTAGGAATAATAATGCTAATACCACTATTATATTCAGTTTAGACATTTTTGTCTGTGTTCAACCTCCAAAAAATATTGAAGGAATCTTGTTCTTCCTATATGTTCACATCAGATGGTTTATATAAAACTTATGGTTACTAAACCTTCTGAGCAGTAGATTTTATATTAAATTGATAAAATTAAAATTATAACTTAAAATTTTATGGTGGGTATGAAATTTAACAAAAACAAAACCACTCTTATAATCAAATATCTTGTCATATAATACAATATGCATAAACTATAAAAAATTTTAATTAATAAAAATTAAAGAAAAGTTGATAGAATTTGTATTGTTTAAAAAAAAAAAAACAGCACAGAAATTTTGATTAAACGATGTATCAAAAAAATGATTAGAAAGTTACGGTTACTGTCAAAATAATGTGACGTCAAACATTAGGTTTTACAAAGGAATGAAATTGAGGTCAACACCTTTGTGATTTATTTATTAGACAAATTTATCTTTTCATAATTGGAATATAATTTTAAATGTTTCCAATGAAAATGCGTAAAAGTTATAATTAATTAACTAAATTTTTTTTAAATCATTTTAAAAAATAATGCGTGCTTGTCTGTGTCTTTCAGTAAAAAGCTTAAATTAAAAATTTTTAATGGTTGTTTAGACTAAAATAAGAAAATACAAATATAAAATACAAAATAATTTTTCGTTCTGATATCGTTTTATTTATTTATTTGTTGGATACTTAAAAATTAAAACAAAAATTTAATTTTTATTATCCTTGAGCGAAAATACGTTGTACTCCAGGACCGTGTACAACAGCAACATTACCACGACGTGTAAATGTATTCTTCTTACGGCCTGGGCAACCTCTACATCCTCTTAATATATATTTACGTCTTCCGTTACCACCCCGACCAACTTTTCTAATATGAATTCCGACTCCACCTCGTCTACCCCGACGTTTACCTCCACGTCTTCTGCCACCTTTTCTGCCGCCTCTTCTTCTACCACCACGTCTACGTTTTCCACCTCGTCTTCCACCTCTTCGTCTTCTACCGCCTCTTCTACCACCTCTTCTACCACCACGTCTACGTCTTCCACCTCTTCGTCTACCACCACGACGACGAACACCTCGTCTTCCACCGCGTCTTCCGCCTCTTCGCCTTCTGCCAGCTTGTCTTCCAAGTGGAAGGTCGTCGATATCGTTACTTGTGTCTTTTACTTTGACATTTTTATTTAAAATTTGTATCAAATGGGGTTTATTTTCGTTTTCAATTGCATTTTCTTTTTCGTTTATTTCAATAATACTTTCTGGAATTAAAATTGCTCCATCCTTAAGACCTGCTGCATCATATTGTTTTTGCACTGCTTCAATTGCTTCTTTTGGAATTAAATATGTGTCACCTTTTGAATTTTTAACTGGTACATAACCAACAAGATTATCGGATTTATTATTGTTCTGAGTTTGAGGAATTTTAATAAGTGTTTGTTCTACTGGTTCAGTTACAACGTCATGAACTGGAATTTTATTAACTACATTTTGTGACTTTTTATCAAATCCTTGAATTATATTTGCATGTAAAAGTGATACTAATGGATCTTGTTCAAGGTTAGTAGTAACCTGTGCTGAATTTCTTGATTGTGGAATTATTTTTATTAATTTTGTTTCGTCAAGACCGGCGACTTTTGCTAAATCGGCTAAAAATATTAGAGAAAATAAAATTTAATTATTTATTTTTATTAAAATATTGTTTATTTTAATTAAGTACCTGCAGCGACACTAGCAAAAATTACCAATAAAATGCCAAAATAGGCAAAAATTGGAAAAATCTTCATATTATGATATAATAATGTTGCATCTACCCAAGAATATTTGTCGTTTCTTTTACAAAATCTTAAAATAAACTAGTTAGAGTTCTTAAGTGAATAGTTGCTTTTATTTAAAAACTTTTCTTCATTTAAAATTAATGTGAATACGAATTTCTAAGGAATGGTGAAAAAAACAAAAATAAAAACTAATAAAAAAAAATTATGCTAGAAAGTATTTGTGGTAGTTTATTGACCACTAAGAATATCAAGAGAAATACGTCATATTCTTTTGTCATTCTGTTTAATCATTTGTTATTAAAAAAATCCCAAACGAAAAAAAAAAAAAATTTAAATTAATTGGGGAGCCTGGCTAGTTATTAATTTACTAATAACTTTTAGCAAATTTTTTATTCCTTAACTTAAAATTTAAAGTTTTTTTCAATAAAAATGCAAACCTATTAAAATACTTATCAATTTTTTTATGCTTTTATTGTAATTTTTTCTCAAATATATTTTCAATTTTATTAAATACATATTTTGGTCAAAGTCAGTTTATAATTTGAAAATATCAGCCTCTATCATTAAATACGTATCCAACTCCATTTCCAGTTCGTACAAAAGCAAATCGCCTATTTATGCGTCTGAAATTGTTACGGTGTTTTCCTGGACATCCAGGACATCCTCTGATAATATATTTACGTCTGCCTCCCCCACGAGGACCATTTCCACGACGAATATGAATACCTACACCACCACCACCTCGTCGGCCACCTCGTCTACGTCCACCACGTCTACCACGTCTGCGACCACCACGTCTACGTCCACCACGTCTACGACCACCTCGACGACGGCGACCACCTCTCCGACGACCTCCTCGACGACCACGACGGCGACCACCTCGTCGTCGACCACCTCGTCGTCGACCACCACGTCTACGCCCACCTTGTCTTCCTAATAGTTCAGGATCGTCAAGCAGAGCAATGATATCGTCTTCCTCATTATTTTCGATTTCTTTATCATCAATTACACTAACGTCATTTTCATTTCGTGTAACATCTATGTTATTATTATCAATTTCAATTATTTTTTCTGGTACCAAAATTGCACCATCACTATTACCATTATCATCATATTGTTTTTGAATAGCTTCAATAGCTTCTTTTGGTATTAAATATGTATCACCATTAGAACTTTTAACTGGTATAAAACCTACCAATTTGTCAGAATCTAAATTTGAATTGTCTTTTTTTACTTGAATTCTAACGGTATTTCTATTTGATCTACCAGTATTAATTAATTTTGATCTATTAATAACATTACGATTTCTATTAAAAAGCTTTTCATCTTGTCGTCTTTCTGATTGTGAATAAAAATAATTGTATTTTTATGTAACAAATTTTTGTTCTAATGTAACTTACCAGCTGCTGCTAAAGCAATAAATGCAGCGACGAGAAGAAAAATTTGTAACTTCATAACTAATTTTTTGCCGTCGCCTAATTCTATTTAATAATTAATTTATCCTGTCTCATACAAAATTCAAATATTTACTAGTTGAGTTTTTAACGCAGACATGCGCTTTTATTTAGCAATTTATTTTCTAATACAATTCAATATTTGGGTTGTAACTTTCTAAGATTTTTTATTTTTAATGATGATAATGATTATGATTAGTTTTCGAAGATCAATAAAAAAGAACTGAGGAAGAAATACAAAAAAGAATTTAGAATTAACTTTTGAAAAGAATAGAATAAGATATTTAAATTAGAATAAGAAAATATAATATATAACATAGTGAAAAGTTTGTTGACTTCTAAATAAATATTTTACACAATTTTACATTTCTATAAAATTATTAATGATATTAGTTTATTTTTCGAAACAGACATGTCTTTTCCTATTCTTTAGCTCTTACAATAAAAATAAAATCTATATATAATATTAATGGCTCGATCAATCTAAAATGTTTTTTTTTTAAATTTTTAGCTTTTTAGTATTTTTTTATTTATTTATTTAGGTACAATTGTACATAAATGAACTAATCATCTGTAACCCCTGTTTCCGATTTAAATGTTGGGTACTATTATGATATAAATTGTATTTTTTTTTATCCTCAGAAATTAGTAGGAGCAAAAATTTTCTGTGTTAAAGGATTTTCTTAAATTTGAAAGGGATTGTTTAACCAGTTCTGCTTTGCTAATAAAATTCTAAGAAAAATTCCAAATTTTGGTAGATTTTATAATTTATTGACTAGAACCCAACAAAAAATGAGGGTGGGGGTGGTAGTAGGTGTGACCAGATTCTCAAGAATCATAATAAGTTTGCTTAGTGAAAATTCGTAAACCTTTCCCATTAAAGCGCTATTGGGACTTAAATATTAAAATTTTTTTTAAATCAGTAACTTATTCACCAGTGTATATTTTTATAAAATTAAACTTTAATCGATTTTGAGTACGTTGGTATTATATTCTAAGTATTGATTTCACTATTATTCATAATTAATAAATTGATGAAATAACTAAATTATAATATTATATATTTTAGTAAGTATTTTATATATATATTATATATTTTAGTAAGAAACCCTAAATAATTTTGAAATTGTGCTTTTTTAAAAATCCTTGGTTTTTTTCATCACCTGTTTTTTATTATCTTTCAAACAAAAAAATAATTTTACTTAATATAAATGTACTTTATTTGAATTTAAAGTTCCATTATTACTTCAGAACAAAAAAGTCGCGTTACTTTAATGTGTGAAAGATTTTGATTATCCTGAATAAATCACTGCTCCAGCATTCCGAGTTATTTAAATGATTCGTGCACCTAAACTGCCAAATTTTCAATGGCTCTGACCGTTGTTGTAAAAATCTGAAAACAATTAATGCATATTGATTACGAGATGCGGAATCGGCTTTTAGCCTGTAACAGTTGAACAGTTAGAACTTAAAACAAACAAGTAAGGAAAAAAACCAAGGGTTTTTAAAAAGCACATTTTCAAAATTATATACGGTTTCTTACTGAATATTTCATCATTTATTTTTATAAAAATATATATAAAAATAAATTATAATATTAATTTAGTTATTTCATTAATTTATTAATTATATGACTAATAGGAAAATTCTTAGAATATAACCCCAATGCACTCAAGGAAACCTGTTAATAAGTGCGGAAAATAATGTTGCAGCTTCAATGTTCACGTTTAATTTTGGAAAAAACTTACACTGGTGAATAAGTTACTGTTTTATAAGAACATAAAAGTTTTAATTTTTAATACCTAGTAGCCTTTCAATGGGGAAGGTTCCTAAATTTTTGCTTAGCAAACTTATGATGGATCTGCCCACCCTCCTCCTGTCCTCACCCTTCAATTTTTTTCGGGGAAATCAATTGTGAACTCCATCAAAATTTGGAATTTTACCTAAAATTTTATTATCTAAGCAAACAGTTAAAACTAAGAGACAATTTCTTCAATTTAAAGAAACCCTTTCAAATTTAAGAAAAGCCTTTAACATATGTTGAAACATAATGCTGCAGCTGTAAATTTTGTATATTTGTAAAAAAAAATTTGAACATGTTTTCATGTAACAGGTGTTTAAAAACAGCAAAATTTCAATTTTCGAGCCCTTATAGCTCCTAAACAGGGGACGTGATGAAAAAAATTTTGTTAACTGAACCTTACTAATTTCTAAAGGTCTAACTTCTCCCAAAATTGCAAAACCCTAGCTCGTACCGTTTAGAAGATATGTGGGGCCAAAAATTTTTCAAAAATTGAGCTTTGCATAATCGTTAATTTTAGTACCGTATGGCAACTCTATACATTTTAGCTTTATATTTTTGTCAAGCCCATAAAAGCAGCTCTCTTCTCCCGTTTTTAGATTGAAAATAAATTTAGCAGAACTCTTGTTATAAGTACTTATTTAAATAAAGGGCTTTTTTGAAATTTTCGGGGGCTGTAACTTCGGCACCTTTCAATATTAAGAAAAACCTTTGACACATGTTAAAATATAATTAAAGATCTTTCAATTTACCAAATTACTAAAAAAAAATTTTAACAGGTATTCAAGCTACAGGTGTTTGAAAATACCAAAATTTCAATTTTCGAGCCCTTATAGCTCCTAAACAGGGGGCTTGATAAAAATTTTTTTTAACCGACCCCTACCAATTTCGGAGGACCTAACTTCTCCCAAAATTTCAAGACCCTAGCTGGTACCGTTTAGAAGATATGTGTGGCCAAAAATTTAGCAAAAATTGAGTTTTGCATAATTGTAAATTTTAGTACCGTGTGGCAACCCTAAACATTTGCTCTTAATTATTTATAAAGCTTATAAAACAAGCTATCTTTTTCCGTTTTCAGATTGAAAATATACCCAACAAAACTCTTGTTATAACAATTTAAAAATAAGGCTTTTTGCAACTTTGGGGGGATGTAGCTCCGTAACGGGTGGGACTACAGAAAAAAATTCTTCTACGAAATTATTTTTTTCTTAATATCTACCCGTAGGTCAAATTTCTTAACTCTATTTCAAACGGTGTAAAAGTTTTTGTAAACATACGGACAGACAGACAGACAGACAGAGTGAAACTATATAGGCACATTTTTACAAAATTTTTTGAAAATGTGCTAAAAATAGCACTTTAGGAAAAAAATTTGTTTTTTGATACTAATGAAATCTGTCGACAGTGAAATTTTAAGAAATCAACTTAGCTTGTATTGTAATACTTATATTAAATATGTCTAAAATTAGATATACATATTTTCATTTAACTCGGTTAAAAGCTTTTATTGAATATAACGTATAGTTTGGATAACATACAAATAATTAATTATAATCATTTATGATCAATCAAATCACTAAATGATATCTAAAATTAATACTCGTTATAATATTATTGATTAATCAAATATTCGATACAAACATAACTATATATTTCTTTCATGCCTCTCTTGTCACTAATGAGTCGTTTTTTAAATTACAAAAAACTATAAATTTGTCAATTAGTTTCATTTCTATTAATTAAATGATTTGAAAATCATAAATTTCATTTGGCTAGGTGATTGGATGTCAGAGATGTTTTTGTGCTACTTAAGATTAACAAAGAATTAAAAAAAAAAAAAAAACAATCTTAACCCAATTTTTGATCTATTTGATATGCGTATGTACAGTAGCGTATATTTAATGCGTGTATACCTTTATAAAGTAATATTAAAATTAAATTAAGTTGTCTACAAATTTTTTAATTTCTTTTCAAAAATATTGTCACAAACAAACAATGATAACTATTCAAATTAAGTTTATTTATTTTCTATTTTTTATTCGAATTTAAATGTTTATCGATATATTTGATCGATTTATCGATTTAAAAATAGTTTTGATTTCAATTAAAAAAGAAATATAAGATTATTTTTTCAAAAAGTATGTAGAAAAAATTTAAAAATTATAATTGTGACTTTTGGATTGATCATAATGATTCCCATTTATAATTACTACATGAGATGGTAATATGTCTTACAACATGTAGAAAAATCTTAGATTTTCAAACGATACAAAACTATTTGCTATATACTGAACGTAATAATTTTATTATTGAATTATAAAATATTTCTGTGCTTGTCAGTTTAATTAATTTTTGTTTAAATTCTATTTATTATATGAATGGATTTTTTATTATTCTAAAATTATATAACTACCATAACCTTTTTTATATTGTCAACTATTAATTAAATATACGATTACAATAAATTATTATTATATCTGTTCATGTCAAATTAAAGTCACAGTTATGCCCTAGTTATCTAACTAGTTATTTATAGCTTTATCACTATTACTACAACTACCACTACCAAGCTTCAAACCTTTGCTAAACAATGTTTTGAGTTATAATGGTTATGCGACGATTAGTCGTATTAATGAATTTTCATTAATCGTATATTTAGATATATTATTTCGATACATAATCGAAAGTCGTATTAATGAATTGTCAAAATTTAAATGACATTTTTATTCTTATATCATGTTCACATTATCGTAAAAAACCTACTAAATAGCCTATTTTTAAAATCAACCGTTCAGACTATCGTTATGAATGAACCTATAGTATTGTTTGACGTTTCCAAAACGGCAATATTTTTTAGAGTAAATAAACAAAATTGTAAATAAAATAAATAAACAATATTGGCTGTAAATAAAATAAACAAGCGATGAAAAAAACCAAGGGTTTTTAAAAAAGCACATTTTCAAAATAATAGAGTGTTTCACATTGAGTATTTTATCGGAATATAATGTTAAAGCTCCAATATGTTAACGTTTAATTTAAGAAATATATATGTTGGTGGCTAAGTTACTTCTTGTAGAAACAGTAAATTTTTTAATTTTTAAGTCCTAATAGCCCTTCTATTGGGAAGGTTGTCCAATTTCTCAAGGATCGAATCCTCACTAGGTTCAAGGAATTAAATTGTGAATTATACCAAAATTTGGAATTTTACTTAGAATTTTACTATTTAAGCAAAAATGGTTAAAACTGGGGGACACTTTCTTCAATTTAAAGAACCGCTTTTAAATTTAAGAAAATCTTTTAACATATGTTAAAGTATAATGTTGGACCTTCAAATTTTGTATATTAACGAAAAAAAATTTGAACAGGTATTCAAGTTACAGGTGTTTAAAAATAGCAAAATTTTAATTTTCGAGCCCTTATAGCTGCTAAACAGGGGACGTAACAAAAAAAAATTTGTTAACCGACTTCAACTTATTTCTAAGGATCTAACTTTTCCTAAAATTTCAAGACTCTAGCTTAAAACGTTTAGAAGATATGAGGGGTCAAAAATTTTGCAAAAATTGAGTTTTGCATAATGGTAAATTTTATTACCGTATGGCAATCCTGTACATTTTAAGTGATGTATTTTTGGAAAATCTAAGGAAGCAGCTCTCTTTTACCTTATTTTAGATTGAAAATATAACTAACAGAACTCTTATTATACCAATTTAAATATAGGGCTTTTTTGGAATTTGCGAGAGCTGTAGCTTCGTCACCCTTCAAAATTAAGAAAAACCTTGTTGAAATATATTTATAGAGCTTTCAATTTTGTAAATCACAAAAAAAAAAATTTGAACAGGTATTCAAGTTACAGGTGTTTAAAAATTGCAAAATTTAAATTTTCGGGCCCTTATAGCTGCAAAACAGGGGACGTGACAAAAAAAAATTTGTTAACCGACTTCTACTTATTTCTGAGGATCTAACTACTCCCAAAATTTCAAGACCCCAGCTTGGCCCGTTTAGAATATATGTCTAGCCAAAAATTTTTCAAATATTGAGTTTTGCATAATGGTAAATTTTAGTACCGTTTGGCAACGCTAAACATTTGTCTTTTAAAAATTTATAAAGCTTATAAAACCAGCTATCTTTTGCCGTTTTCAAATTGAAAATACACCTCTTAATAGAACTCTTGTTATAACAATTTGAATATAGAGCTTTTTCCAACTTTGGGGGGCTGCAGCTCCCTAACGGGTGGGGCTACAGAAAAAAAATCTTCTACGAAATAGTGTGAACATGGTATTATTTTTCAAATAAGAAAAAAACTTGAAAGGAAATTGTACAATTCAAAGTGATATTTCAAAAGTATTATCATGTGTTTATAGCATAACTTTAACAAGTAACGCTACAAGGTAGTAGATAGTAATAGAGGTTGTTATTGTGGTAACGCAATCATATCTGGTGCATTAAAGAGCAATACATGTATAAATAATTTGGATAATAGAGCATGCATTGGCGATTACAACAAAGGAGATTTTGAAGGTTAAATGAATTTAAACAAAATAATATTTGGATTAGCTATTATATTAATACTTCCTTTATAAAAGTTTTATTGAAAGTTTATACATTGATACTTCTAAATAGTTTATACTTTCAAAATAACTTTTATAATTTGAATACACATTTTTATTTTTTACAAAAATATTTACAAATAACAAAAGGTTGCTGACATTCTTATTATTCTTGGCCAGTTGATTTTTTAATTCTAAAATAACAATAGTTCAAATGTAACTTTTATATTTATATTTTTTTCGTAAACCAGATTATGATATTGTCAATATGTTACGTTATGTAGGGGTGAAAATACCCATTTTTAAATAATTATGCTAAAATAATCAAATAATTTTTTTTTCGGAACTTTTATAAATTCCACTTCCAAAAAAGAAATAAAACCACCGTTAATTTATGCAAATTTTTTTTTTATTGAATTAATTAATAAATTAATTTTTAAATATAATATAAAGATATTAAAATAATATTAATATATGTGTTAATATCTATTTATTATTATATTCAAACATTCTTTTCTATTTAGATTTAAATTAATCCTGTAAAGTTTACTGAACTTCAAATTTATAATTTTGTAGTTCATAAAATCACAGAAATAATTTATTTAACTTACATATTCTACTATTAGTATAATTTGATATGAAATCAAAATTTAAAAAAAATGCGCAATTTAATATTAAAGATTTTAACGATTATTAATGTCATTAATTTGCGAAAACATATTTGACATATTTTACAAAAACAATGTAGTAACATGTCTATAAAATGAATAATTCATAAAGGAATTAACTGAATATTAAAAGACAAATATTTTATGACTTAATGTTAGACATTTAAAATTAAATATAAACAATGTAAACGACTTATTAATACCCTGCACCTGCAAAAACAAATAAAATTAAAAATCCATTAGCTATTTTAGATAGTTATTTGACATTTTATCTTCTAACGAGGATCAAACTCAGATCTTTTTACACCCGAAGCCACTTCGCTGACCTCTACACAATACAACTCTTATAAATTTATGGTCAGATTTCAAATACTAATTATTCACAGTGCGACAGAATGAAGACACCTATAAACCTATAGACACCGGTAAGTTAATTTAAAATTAAATAATTAGAACATAAAAGGTTTTATTCAATAAAATGTGTCTCATAAACAGATTTATGGCAGCTACGCAGACTACCCCTCAAAGTCATCTAAAATTTTGGAAACTTTAGAGAAACATGAGGATGAAAATAATACAAATCCTAGTGAATTTAATTCTTTGGTACCAAAAAGAGATATGGCATTACGCACCAGCATAATATTTAAGCGTTTTAATCATTATTACGAGTAGTTTAGAAAATAAGCTTTCATTGGGAGACAAATCTAGCAGCTACTCGAAACCTATGTCTTTTCACATTAAATTTAAGTAACGTAACAAAGGCATTATAGAACACCGGTGCATATAAAATTTTATGTTTTTGTCTTCATTAAATTGAAAAATATGCTTCTGGCTTCGAAGAATTTGTGGCACTTAACGGAATCACTTTAGATCTTCAAAAATTTGAAAAATTTAAAGCAAAGAGGACATAACATATTTGTAATATATTTAAAAGCTCTTATTTTTTTTTAGTTTAGAAGATATGCTCGTTTTCCTTTGGGTTCGCTCACAGAATCAATTGTGGAGTTAATTTGGTGAAGTTAATACACCAAGGTTAAAATGTGCGCCTAAAATTATGTGATTTATAAATTTTTTTTAAATTCAATGTCAATTGATTTACTTACCCTTTTATATTATCACAATTATCATATCGAGAAGTACATTAAAAAAAATTGATATCGAGTTAGATTGCACCAGAAAATTTTATTTATTCGGATAAAGAAGGGTATTTGCAATCTAAATCTTTAGAATGTCCCCTTATTTTTTCATTATAATAGATGGGATACATGCTAAAAAATTGAATTTAATATTAGTTATACTAATCCTCTAGTTTTAGGAATTATGTTATTTTGTGAGTTATAAGATTAGTGTTAGTTATAATAAGTTTTAAGTTAAAGTAGGGTAAAATGACTGATTTTTTTCACCAATAATTAAAATTTGGAAATGAATATGCAAATTTTAAAAATTTAAATATTGATGAAATTAATCAACAATATTACTAGGTTATATTAAAAAAGACGTGAAAGGTGTATATAAAAATTTTATATTGCAAATAAAAGTTAAAAAAAAAACACTTCTTAAATTCGAGCTGCTTTTAAATAGATTGTAAGGATTAACAAATACAAAGTAGTCTTAAGGAATATGAAAGTGAGCTAAAGTAAACAATTAAACATATTGTACAGAAAAATTAATTTAAAAATTTCAGAATCATTTACACCTTATGACAATCCCAAAATCTTTTAAAACCATTTTAAAGAAGTGCAATAAAAAAACATAAGTATAATAGTTTCGATAAAATAGTCCTATTATTTTAAAAGGTTTCAAAATTGTTCGTCCTTCTTAGTTAACTTGATATGTACACAAAGTCCAAAAGGCTCTATAGCAGCTGTTCTAAGCTTTGCTCTTACAAGTCCTGTTCAAGTCTTTTTTTGCCTTCTTTTAATACGAATGTCGCAATATTAGAAGTTTTATTTAAACGAATAGAGTTTAGGAATTAGCATGCACTTCTATAGCATATGTATATATCCATTTAATTTTAAAGAATCGAAAAGGAGAAAAAAAGGATGGCAAGGAAGAAATTAAAATTGAAATGCAATTTCTTCAAAGTCCTAGAGCGAAATTGCAGGAACGCGTTTTAACCCCTCTAATAATTTTCGCAGTTAAGAAAAATGTTCGTGAAGCTCCTCCAGTTAATAGCCTCAAATCAAAACTTGGGAGTAGATGTGCAAAATTGATTGTTTTTAATGAATTTTAAAATAGCGAAAACAAAAAGGGACTAAAAAATTAAAAATCAATTTTCTGGAGCAACATCTGTAACAGCTTATCAATATCTGGATAAGATTAAAAAATAGCTGTTCGTATTACATGTTTTAAAATATTAAACTTACAAATGGGTAACTAATAAAGTCTATGCATTTTTAATGAATCCTTTCAATATGATATTTATGGAGAAATAAGTATGGATATGGGTAAAAATATGGATAGATTTTTACCTAAAATAATTAATTTGTTTAGCTTTGGAATTTCCTTTTTGAAAACGCAACCAACAATTTTTTATAAAATTTTTTATTATTCGTTGTTTTTTTTAATACTAGTTTAAAAATACATAAATAGTTTGTATAGAGACAGTCGTTAATTGATAAATAAATCCTAAAATCTTTCTTTACTTTTTGTAAGACAAAAAATAAATAATTTTAATATTTCACTTGTTCCGATTTAACTAAAAAACGTCCACCATTTTGCTTTTCCTGAACAATTTCTGATCTAAGTAGAACTTTTCTGGCTTTATTAAGTGGTGGGGCGACAGTAGAAGCTTTGTTTTCTTCAAATTCATCTTTAACAACGAAAGGTCTTTCAGTAGACGTTGACCAACTTCCATCATCTATTTCTTTATCTACAGCAGCTACTTTTATGTGTTCGTCAATTGGTTGTACATTTTCTACTATTGGTTCTACAATTTGTTTTTCTAGTTCTTTTTCTACTTTGATTTCTTGAACTACTTGTGGTTTAACCGTACTTTCTTCAACTTCCGGTTTAACTTCTTTTTCTTTTATTTCTGGAATTTCAACAACTTTTTCTTTAACTTCTTCTACTTTTACTTCTGGCTGAACTTCTTTAACCTGTTCTTGAACTGGTTTATCTTCATTTTTTTGTTCTACAACTTCAGCTGGGTGTTCAAGCTCTGATTCTTTTACTTTTTCTAAATCTAAACTACGAGCTGATTTCAACAAGAAACGCCCTTTGTTTGAAACTGCCAAGTATTTGTCTGATCCCAAAATTTGATAATAACGTTGCGGTAAATAGAATTGAGTTCTACCTTGAGGTTTTAATTCATCATCATCATCGTCGTCATCTGCATCAGACATCTGCGTTGCTGCGGCTGGTGCTACGTATTGTGGTGGTGCTTGTTGGTCATCGTTCATTTCATCGCTATCACTAGATTGTGGTGTAGCATCTGGACGATTATGATCTTGGTGTTGCATCAATCCAGCTTTTGAAACTACTGACAAATCTCCACGGAAGTTATCTTCTTCGGGTTGTTGTTGTTGCGTTTTTGGTGTTGGACTTGAACGTGGTGAATTTTTGACTGTTGGTGGACGACGAGTTGGTTTTGTGGTTTTCATATTTTGATTCCTATTAGCTGTTGCTGGTCCAGGTGCAATTAAACTTACACTATAAAAAACATCATCGTCTTTTTTTTGTGGTTTTCTAGTTGTTGTTCTTGTTACTCTTTGATTTTGATTTTGTTTGTTTTTGTTTTTATTTTGATTTCTATTGTTATTGTGGTTCATGGCATTATGATTATTTTGATTAACGGGTCTTCCATTATTACCATTTTGACCATTTTGATTTCTATTTTTATTTTGGAATCTATTTTTGTTTCCTTGTTTTTGTTGTTGTTGACTAAAACCGGTATTTTGAGTATTTTCCACGGTATGATGATGTTGAGCAACAACTTGAATTTGTGCTTGTGGTACAATTTGAGGCGCAATTTCTTTATAAGGAATAGAGTCGGGAATGAAATGAATTGGAATTATAATATGTTGCTGGTTAAGTAAAGCTTGTTGAAGTTGTTCTTGCTCTTTCTCTTGCTTTTTTTTATCTTTTTGTTGATTCTGTTGTTGTTGTTGGTGTTGTTGCAGTTGTTGGTGTTGTTGTAGTTGTAGTTGTTGTTGAATTAATTGTTGTCGTCGATTAATAGCATTTGATGGGAAACGTTGATTCATATCAACTATACGATCAACATGACCGTTTCCTCCAAATGCAAACATTTCATATGGTCTAAAGCCGGCATTGGATACACCTCCAGCTTTTGGTGGCCTAGATTCAAGTGGTTCATAAGTTTGAAGATCGTCATAGTCTCCTCCGTCATCGTATTCTTCTACATGGTCCTTAATTTTATTCTTGATTTCATTATAGTCATCATAATTACTGTCATCGTAATCATTTAAATTATCATTTTTGTTGTCATCATACAGATCATCATCGATATAATCATCATCACCATCTTCAATATCATCATCATCTTCATCTTCATCATCTTCGAGACTATATCTAGAATTGTCATTAAAACCACGTTTGTTTCCACTAGCATTTGGTCGTTTCATCATTTGATTATTATTTTTGTTATTTTGTTGATTGTTTTGGTTAAATTGTTGCATTGGTCGACGATTTTGATTTCTATTAATTCTTTGAGATTGGTTTTTATTTTGTTGTTGTCTTTGTTTTTTTAATTGCTGTTGTTTTTGTAGTTGTTGTTGTTGTTGTCTTCTTCTTATGTTCATATTCTGATTACGCATTTTGTTTTGATTAATTTGAACACGATTCATATTACCATTTCGATTTCCATTACGAAAACGATTAAAGTTTTGATTACGATTTACCAATTGACGTCTATTGTTAGCAAATGGTCTTACATTATCTTCATCATCCAATGCTTCAAGATTATCATCATATTCTTCTTCTTCATCATCAAGACGTTCATTATCAATTCGTTGTTGTTCCTCCAAGTCAATTATCTGTTCACCCACTTCTGCTGGAATAAATTGTATCTTATTTGGATTGTTTGGACCAAATGGTCTTCGCCTAACATTATTTTTATTATTATTTGGAATTGGCCTTAGACGAACAATATTACGTAAAGGTTTATTATTACCATTTCCATTTGCATTTCCCCCATTTCCAGAATTTACATTACCATTACCATTTCGATTTGGTTTGATTTGCTGAACTTCAACTGAAATATCTTCGTCTGGTTTTGGTGTTGTTGAAGTTTGAATCAAACGATTTGTTAACCATCCCGTTAATGAACTTACTTGTGAACCTAATGATTGACCAGCGGTAAACCATGAATTAGTTGAATTTTGATTATCACCAGGTTCAGCTTGCCTGACTATTTCAGGTTGAAAAACAGCTATTGCTTCACCTGGTTTTGTTTGAAATGCTTTTAATGGAGCTTCAAATAAATTAATTATTGGATTCCTTTT